>CATLJK010000099.1:0-18064 GCA_949987565.1 Luidia sarsii
GCTACTTCACCCACAATCCACAGGGATAAGAAGGTGTTTACAAAGACGTCCCATAGCATATCAGCTCTTGCTATATCCGACAGAAGTAGGTCTCTGGTTCACTGTAATAGAGTAGATTAAACCTTGCAAAGTGATGGTTCAAATATTGGGTAAAATTGGAATTCCTTTTTGATCCGAATGTCCAGTATAATTATTTTGTGTAAGTTATTATCAATATGATTTCAATCATCGGTCACGTTAATAGCGATTTGATAAAAAAATCCAAGCGGATTTCAAACACTCATTTCTGACTGGTTCTTTTATTCGCGAAAACTCCACGATCGAATCATTAGGTTCTTTAAAATGTCTGAGAGAATTTTATAGCGTTAATTTTTGAGGACATTATTTGATCAACATTGTGGTACAATGCGGAATTATTATTCCCCAGCGGAGTTCCACAGATGTGCGATTGGAGATTTGAAGTGAAGGCAAACATTATAGTGAAGCACATGCACGCCATGCTATGACGGCAGCGCCATTAGCAAATATAATGCAATTATCAATTCAGTGCCTCGCTTCACTCCAACTGTCTCTTTGAATAAGTGAATTGATAGAATTGTAAAAAAAGAAGAAGAACGAATCCATTATGAAACCATCCACTCGCCTCAGCCCTGACGGAATTATTCAGACGAATTTACTTTGAGCTTTGCAGGGCAGAAATACATTGATTGAATTTCCTATCACCCTTAGGCATAAACCCTTTTTTTTTAATTGTGGGATGAAAAAAAAGAAGCAGAAGACAATTTTGTTTTCATAATCTGGACACAAAGGCTGCTTTGATAACCATGAGCGTGGGTATAACAAATTCAAATATTTAGAGGACCGGTACATTCTTGACAAGGTGGACTTTGTCATTTCTAAGAATAGTCCGATCGCGCGACGTCATCACGTGACTTATAGTTATAGTGGGTATTCCGGTAAGGTCTCGGGTTCAAATTACGGAATGTTCTTCCTAGATTTCGAGAAAGAAAAACCTCAATCGAACAAACAAACAAACAAACAAACAGTCGTCATGTACTTTACATACAACAGCGGCACCTTGCAAGCTTTACATGTTGGCCGCCATGGTTTTTTTTTTATACCCACTATAGGTCAATTAGCGCAATCGGTTAACGGTTCCTTCTCAATTGTGACCCGGCACAACGACATGAGGAATATCCAACCAAAACACTTTTTGAGTAAACAACGCCTGAAGTTAAAGTATCTTCACAATTCGATTACAAATCAATTTTCATTTTTATGGTATTTTCGGAAATTTTAAGTATTAGAGGATATTATATTTTGATATCATTTGAAAGCTAATGGTATACTCTTTCAAATCATTAGAAAATCTCAAAATCTCAAAAGTGGGGTTATTCCTCATTATGCTCTGCTGGGTCATAATTGTGCAACCTCAAGAGTATGAGGTGGAATGCGTGGAATCTGTCGACCCTTTCCAGACGTACATTGGGTGGATTTTTTGGTCACTTTTTCGTGCGAATCTTCGGCAGAGTACACCAATGATACAATCAGTCGCATAATCATTCAATGTCACCATGGGAACCAAGATGAAAGAGCTCGGGCAGTCGCTAGCAGAGCATCGATGTCAAGATTACATCCAGGGCACGCATTAAAGCATCACCATGCCAACTGAGACATAACACGGGCCGTCTCAGGTCACCGACCTCTAGATTTCAGGAGGCAGGTCGCGGCATGCTGAATTGAACTGAGACGAAAAGGGGGAAAGGCCTATTATTATTGCTCGATAGACCATCTTTGCACGAAAAGTCTCAGAATACCACGTTTACCATGGCATCTGTTAATAAAAATGGCACGCTAAGGTTGCTGAACTCCAGATGTAGGGTGAGAGGTCATCGTCATGGCAACCGATACCAAGGAAGAGAAATCATGACAGACCCAAATTTTTGATGTGCACATTTTCCTCGGCATACATGCAGCGGTGTGTAGCCTGTACTGGCGAAGTTGATGTCATAAGACAGAGCTGAATGGTGTGGATGTGACATTTCGATCCTTGCAGGATCTTATTCAAAGGTTAGGAAAGGTCCTGCTAAGATAGAACCGTCAGGCCCTCTTACTTTTGAGATGTATTGCAAGCCATTTTCGTCAGTGTTTGTATTAAGCTGGTGTGGATCTGGAGAGAAGGGGACGTGGGGTTCTCTTCTGAAAGTGACGGACGTCTTAAGATCGTGCCCCTCGCCTCTACCTAGTCTGAATCACTGCCAGACACGAACAGGAGGCTTCTGCCATAAACAGCACGGTTGTTTGTCGAATCAAGGCAAGCAATGGTGAATTTAGCGGTAGGACATTGGACGGAGTGGTTGCCATTGATCTACTGAGAGCATGCAGGCTGAAGCTCTGTATATAGTACCTTTAGGGTCACCCATCCGAATATACTAACCCATCAATACCCGCTTTGCACCGAATCAAGCGTGTCTATGAATATAGTCTTCTCTTGGTCGCTGGAAAGGGCGCGTGTCTGAAAGTCTAGGCACCCTAGAGGTGAGAGAATTTGAATTCGGCGGATGGGAAAACAGGCGACTGATGGTATACATGGTGGGAGTTCGCTTCAAGGATGCGGAGGTCGAAAGCTGCCCAACAAATAGATGCAAGATCGTAAGTCTGAAAGCACACAGGGGACCACAGTGCAATGCCTTCGGTTGCTTTGAAAAAAAAATCCTCCGTGATAGAGTACATGTACAAGTCTATCATTTTTGTCTGTAGACATCTGTCTGGTGTATTAACTCATCACTGGCTGCATTTCAGGCATCGGGGTATTTGGCTTGCGCAGTGGGTATATTTCGGGCTCAGACTGTGAGCAAACACAATGTTCACTAATGTTCGGTCTAATGACTGCTGTCAATATGTACAGATGATTATCGCTAATTACCTTTGTTCCGTACCAATTGCCATGGATACAGTGTGTATAAGTAGACATCTCTCCCCGCGCGTGACAAGCAAAATTGGCAAATTAATAATGGCTTCATAATTATAGGGTGATGTTGAAAGGGACCTATACAGCTGCAAACGTATTCAAAATTAATAGGTTACCCTAATGCATCATTGATTCAAAATGTTTTGTAGAGATCTATATTGCATCTGCATACGAGACTGTGTAAAAAATACTGTGTAAACATTAATTTCAACCAGAGAGCTCACGAAATTGCAACCCTTGCTGCACTGATAAAGCATTTTCTATCTCCAATAATCTCCCCTCAAAAGTGAAAACCCTGACTATCACCCTTAAATACAGCTCTCTGCATGAGCTGAACGAAAAGCAGAAGAAAAACAAATCGGCCGTGGCAGGTGTTCGCCCGAATTTTTAAAGCGTGGTTCTCTTTCCGCTAGGAGCGACTGTACTCTCTTTCTGAGGGAAAAAAAGACGTCTAGAAATGGCTTACCCCCCCAAAAAAAAAAAAAAACCACACACACCCAGAATGGTCTACAACGCACTTCAGTTGAAAGTATGAAAGAACTTTTTGATTAAAGGCCCTCTACAACATTGGCATAGGTCAACAGATTGGCACAGTTTAAACATTCCCAGAAAGCAATAATACTGCGATGGTTTTAGTTCGAAATGGTAATCTGAGAAAGTAGATAAAAAAAAAACCGTCACGGTTTCCGCACCGCTCTGTAGTATAAGAAAGAGTTTATTACTCGCGATTTCTCGAACAGTATACAGCATCCTAGACCGTAAGATTTCACCATGATGATTCGATCATGACCATCTACAAACTGTGTAAATTAGAAGGCAATCTGTGGACGTCAATGTTTTCCGATCTTCCCAATGCTGAATTGGCCCTTTATTGCACTAGATAAAAAAAAAATGAAATAGAATGACCTGAGGATGGTAACTATAGAGACTAGATGGAATACTTACACTTGCAACTGGTATCATCCTCCTGTGCGCGCTTGCTTGCATACAAAGCTAGCCTGCTAGCGGCGTCACATAGGTGCTCTCCAAGGCGATGGTCGGCATCTTGTGCAAAGTGCAGCGCCTCTACCGTACCTCTGCGCGGCGATCTCACGAAGCGATCCGTCAAAGTGTCGACCCCCCTCTATATAGACTGGCAATTCGTCATCGCACCGTAATCGCAGATACTGGCTGTTCTCTTTCCTACTCCCGGCCACCTCTCCGGTGATCTTAGGATCTAGGAATTTTAGTGCAGTCAACGGCGAGTTCGACTGATGGCGCGCGCACCACGGAGCCTCGTGCACCGTATCAACTTCGTTCACACGGGCGCTAGATTCGGGTTAAATTTGTAATTAGTCTTTCCACTTCACTGGCCACAGCGCCTCTTCACCACGGTGCGTTCAACGAGAGTAACTGTATTGAGAGGTTGCGAGAGAGAAGCGAAGTGGACTGGTGTTAAGTTTACTATGAGAAATAACTGATTTTTTTTTCGACGTTGGTGGCGCTGTTTGACTAATATTCCCTGCGAAAACAACGCGTGACGAACGTCGCTTTTTTCTTTCACCATGGCCGACGACAGACGAACGACTTTATCTCGTCTGTCCAAATTGCAGTTGGAAATACAGCAGTTGACAGGTACAAATGAGTTCCATATGCTTTCCTCCCCTTTCTGCAGACTAAAATTCTGAGAATTGCCCGTTTTTCTCGAGGAAAAACGTCGGTGAAAGTGCATGTCCAGTTTCCGGACATTTTGATTGTTTGTACACGTACCTCTCGGTCACCTTCGTAATTATTTTCGTTTTGAGCTCGTTCCAGGAGACAAAATATTTGCTCGAAAGGTTGCAAAAGAGAGAAGATTTTCAGTGCTCACCTTTCCTGAAAACCGAAATCGTTTTTTTATCAAATTATTTGGGGGGGGTTTTATCACCAGTGTTATGTTTATGGAGATAAATCAGAAATAATTAATTGCCATTGTTATTGTTTAACTTTAACAACACCAGCGTAGACGTAGTCCGTATGAATTTCAGTCCGTTTTTCCTGATATGAATTTTGGAATTTTATACTTTATAGGGTTTTGGAACGAATCTCACGCATGCTGGGGTATTATCTTGTTAACTGATTATGCTTGTCTCAAGTACAACGTTAGCAACATAGTTTTCTCCAAACCCTCCGATTCGGAATTGGCCTAAGTTTAAAGAGGCAGTGTCGTCGTGCTGGTTTGCTTCCTAATGCACTCGTAGGCACTAGCCTCATGAGGACACAGCAATAGACCCCCACTGTTGTTTATGTGATCGATGACAAGATAAGGCAATTACCACAGAGTACAGACAGTGCCTGGTTCAGTCCTAAATGGTTCCCTGGGGCATTGCTACCACTACTAGTGGAGCCATGAGTTGAAACATGACACTTTCCCTGAACACCTGTCCAGAGCCCACCAAGTTTCTAAGCACGAAGAGTCCTACCATACATACTCAGTAGAGCTAAGAAAAAATACATAGCTATTAGAGGCCCATGTCCATCGATTTTGATGATAAGTGAGACTTTTTTATATGTGTGTAAATGTACGTTCAAGCATGGAGGAATACCAATTTGACTTGAAGTTGTACTGCAGAAGCTGCAGACAGTACAGGCATGAAGATACCCATACTGCTTTAGCTCCATGAAACAAGTGCACTGACTGTACTGATAATGATATCAAGCCAGCAGCAGGGAAGAGAAAGTTGGTTATATAATAGTGGTTTCAGTTGTTTGTTTTAGCCCAGTACCAGAAAACCCCAAGGCCATGCTGGCCAGAATTCTTATCAGGAACGCAGTGGGGGTTCCTACTTAAATGCATTGAGATCACAGGAGGGCGCTATTTGAAAAATGGTAAAATATACTGACGACACTGCCTCTTTAAATAACATTCAACTGCAAGGGCATTCAAACTCAAAGGCTTCGAAGCTGAATGTTTACTTAATGACTGTAGAATTTGTCTCCCAGAGATTTATAATGTCTTTTTGAATGTTGGACTACAAATGAAGCTGATTTGCATGGTACAATTTTTAATCTTAAACAAAAATTACATCCTGATTAGTCTGAACCCAGCAGAATATTTTCTCAAAGGCTGGACAGTGATTTAGTTCGCTTTTAGTATTAGGCAATCCTTTAGGGGTGGTATCAGACTGTTTTGTTATATTCATGTTTCTGTTTCTACTGTTTGTTTGATTTTGGATTTTGTGCTTGCTGATTACCTGAGAAATAATCTAAAATTTTAGATCCTAGCAGGACGTTTCTCAAAGGCAGAGAGAGAAAGGTCCTGTTAGGATCGAAACATCAGGCCCACTAAATTTTGAGGTTTGAATTTTGGTAATTTTAGTCAGTATTGGCAGTTTGCAACATCACTTTGAGAAATGATCTAGATAAAAAATGTTCTGTTTTATTTGTAGACACGTTAAATCAGCCACCATCTCGGACATCCTCCAAGTATGGCCAGCAAGCCAGTTCCGTGCCGATGTCCGCCTACGAGGTGGAGGCCAAGTACATGGCATCGGGGAGTGGGAGCGTGGAGTATGGATCCGCTGGACGGGCATCCAGCGATAAACCTCAGAGCTGGTCCAGTGACCGGTCGTCGGGGAGTTCCTCGCGGCCCAGCAGGACCTCAAGTTACAAGATGGAGACGGACCGGTCTTCGTATAAAGCGAGGGAGGCTGGCTACTCGTCCGGCAGCTCCAGTCGCGGTGACTTTGGTCGGGGTGGTGCTGGGAGGTCGACTGGACAGTCGGGACAGGGATCGTTCTCCGGAAGCGGCACCCGGTTGAAGGCGATCGAGGATAAGTACTTGCACTGCGCGGCGCCCTCGGTGTTGAGCCAGCCGCGACCCGGCCTGCTGCCCACCCCTACTGCGGGCCGCGATGCGTTTCGCGGTGGTCCCTCGTCGCGCGGTTCCTCAAGGGGAGGGCGCCAGGGCCGAGGCTGGGTCTCCCCGGCGAACCGCGGGAAATTCTCCAGCTCCAGAAGTACCCTCGCCGAACAAGCCGCGAAATCGACGCCGCCGGCCCGAACCTACGGGTCCGATCACAAGCCGTCGCGCGGCAGGTACACCTGGCGGCACTCGGACGATGCACGCCCGCGATTTCGGTCCGACGCTGCGGCTTCTCGCGGCTTTCGCAGTCCGCCAGCTCACCGGACTTTCAAGCCTCACGAGGACAAGAGCCACTCTGCCGGCCGCGATTCCTCCAGAGGGCGACATTACTCGGCGGCGACAGCTCAGTCCAAGTATCGCTTTGATTCCCGGAGTTCATCGGCGTCCCACGGAACTCACAGGCATCATCTTTCCTCGTCGACGGCATCCAGCAGCCGGTCTGCCACCCTACCAGGCCCCTCGACCACCAAGTCCCCATCCAGTCTAGCTGCTGCCCGGTTATCACGATCCAAGCCGGAGGCCCCTTCCTCGTACTCCTCATCCAAGCCCAGGCCGAGAACCCTGCCATCGAGCTCACCGAGAAGCTACCCCTCCCTCTCCTCAAGTAGCCGCGACTATCACAGCCGGAGAGACTCCGGGCACCTCGCCCACAGAAGCTACCGACCTCCCCGTTTCAGGGGTGCTGTCACCTCGAGAGGGTTCTCGAGCGTACGCTCCCACCACCACTTCACCGGCACCAGAGGCCGGGGGTTTCTGTCGAGCCGAGCCCGGGCCTTCCCGATCCGGAGGGGTCGCGGGGTCGCAGCCTTTCGAGGTCGTGGGTCAAGAGGTTACTACGTGACGAGGGCCAGAGGTTACTTTCCTCGGGCCAGAGGGAGCTTCTATCGGGGAAGAGTGGCCCGGCATCTTGTGTCCTCAAGGGATTGGAAGTCTTCGCACAGGAGTTCCTATCGTCACAAGGACTCAGGTAAAAGGATGTCCCATACTATCATTATTATAGCGTAGGGGATGTGCCTTATTTAGAGAAGCACATTGACAAGGCCACGGCATGATGAGGTAGGGTGGCCAGTTCCTTTCCTCACCGCCTTTCAGCCTTCCCCCAGCTCTAAAGAGAGCCAGGTACCCATTTCCCCAGCTCTAATGAGAGCCAGCTACCCATTCCCCCAGCTCTAAAGAGAGCCAGGTACCCATTCCCCCAGCTCTAAAGTGAGCCAGGTACCCATTCCCCCAGCTCTAAAGAGAGCCAGGTACCCATTCCCCCAGCTCTAAAGAGAGCCAGCTACCCATTCCCCCAGCTCTAAAGAGAGCCAGCTACCCATTCCCCCAGCTCTAAAGTGAGCCAGGTACCCATTCCCCCAGCTCTAAAGTGAGCCAGGTACCCATTCCCCCAGCTCTAAAGTGAGTCAGGTACCCATTCCCCCAGCTCTAAAGAGAGCCAGGTACCCATTCCCCAGCTCTAAAGAGAGCCAGGTACCCATTCCCCATTATGGAAATATTTTATCCATGATTTTTCTGAAAGCTCCTTTTCCAGAAGTATCTTCCTATAAAACCGAATCTCATCTGACTGCTTTTCCCAGCGTTGTCTTCGTCTAGGAAGTCCCCAGAGCGCAGTTTCCACTCCAGATACGCCCTGAGGAAGTGGCAAGACAAAGCCGGAGAGAAGAAGCCGTTGTCATTCATGGAAAAGTAAGGAGGCCCCAGAAAGCCCCATCACATTATAGGATACTTGAAATTTTGAGCAGTGGAGTGGTTAATAAGATTGGGATGGTCAAGCCATGAACTTAGACATAGAAAAGACCAATGCTTAGATACTTCACTGCACCACTGTACTTCTATCACTGCTATATCTTGAGAATCCTTCCCCATTACTTGAGATAAGCTCACTGGAGGCAGTGTAACAAGTTACAGAAAGCCAATTTTTCTGGAAATCGCAGCAGTTAAAAGTCGGCAAAACTCCAAGTAGCTCTACGGTGAAGCTACTAAGATGTCTGCTTTTGCGACTTATTGGAAATATAATAATGTTTACGTTGAGAATGTAATTCATTGAGGTTTGCCCTGCTCGATGTGATAAACACCGAGTGCTCAGTGCTTTGCCCGATGCCTGATGAAACAATTTCAGGCAGCTCGGGTGGGATTCGGACCCGCAACTCCTGTTTTCTAGTGCAGTCGTCTGTTTCATCAAACATCTGGCAAAGCACTGAGATCTCAGTTTTTATCACATCGAGCAGGGCAAACCTCAAAGAATTATTGGAAATAAACGTTAATTTGATTTTGTGAATTTGTCTGCACCAGAGAACAGGTGGCTCGGGTTCAAATCCTACCAGAGTTGCTTGCTACCTTAATCGCAGTCAATCAGGCAAAGCACCGTGCCCCCTAGGTGCATGCTTAGTGCTTACCACACATTTGGATGTAATTGGGAATTCAGACGCAAGAGATGATTCTCAGTTTTTCAAGCATCACGGTTTATCATCATTCTTGATTTTCTCGCTGAGCGCAGGAGGAGACAAGCGGTGCTCAGCAACACCCCGCTTCTCCTGCGGTCGCGCTATGCCCTGGTCAAAGGTCACCGCCATCACAGGCCCTCGTCTGCGATGACGGTGCGGGCTCAGGCCAGGAGGTCCTCGGAGACCAAGCGACTCGTCACGGTCAAGAAGACGCGCACCAAGCTGATCCGCGCAACGGAAGGTGGGTTGCCGTCGGCTTGGACTCAAGTGTGTAATTTTTGAGGGTCTGGTGATATTGTTTGTGTCCTCCAAGGATGTTTTTTTCCGAGGTAGAATGACAAGGACACAGGTAGGAAGGGAGATAGGCAATGGGATATGGATGACAGAAAAGGACAAAGGAGGAAAGCTGGTCAACTGATGAGGTAGATCAAAGAGGAAGGGTTGGTAGTCTGGTAGTAGGGAAGGGCTCAAAGGAGGAAAGCTGGCAGACAGACCAGGGTGAGATCAAAGGGAAGGGTTGGTAGTAGGGAAGGAATTAAAGGTGGAAAGTTGATCAACAGACCAGGGTGAGATCAAAGGAGGGGAAATAAAAAGGGTTAAAAATCAAAGGAGTAAAATAAAACTCATGAAAAGTACATTTTAATTGACTTTTTGATACAAGCTGATTTTCTTGAGTTTGAGTTTGAAATCTTAAAGATTTGGCACTTGATTTTGGCGGATGACTTTTCCCTTTTCCAGGTAAAAAGAGGCCTTCGGGTTCCCTGGTAACCCTGAGAGGGGACCAGTTTAAGCTGCGCATTAACCGCTTCAGCAAGGCTCTGTACCGCCTGCCCAGCAGCGGCAAGGCCGCAGGCGTGGCAGGCAGCGAGGGCGCCCCCAGCTCCTCAGAGAAACGGGAGAAGCCGTCGAGTCGCGGCAGTCACAAGCTGGTCTTGAAATCCTCGGTGCCGTCAATAACGAGACAAGTGGCAAGGTGAGTGTCACGTGGCTGTGCCTTGCTCACCGGTAGAAGGTGTTCCCGAGGAGGACAGCTGTGTGTTTTATCCCTTCGGAATCTGTGTATTACTGGTATCTCTTCAGATCATCTCTTTGGAAGGGTCTCTGCAATTGATAACACAGTCAAGCTCATTTTCTTCTGTGTTCAAGTGTTCAAGTGTACTAACAAGCTTCTTTTTTCTTAGTGGAGTCAGAAGTTGGTCATCTTTTTTTAGCTTTGAAAATATCCTTATAAAAATGAGAGCGCTATTGCAAGGTCATGTCAGGAACACGCAGTTTAAAACCATAACTTTCAAACTGCAAATTAATCCCTCTGGTATAGGAAGGTTTGCGGTGACACCATGTATCAGGTCTCTTAAAGGAAGAGGTTTGGTTCTGAAAAGAATCCCTCTGGATTAAGTTTGATTAAAAAAAACCTCCTTCACTAAATGTTTATGAAGCAGACATTTTGGCAGTAGATCAACAGGTTTAGAGATAGGTCTGCAGAAAAAAACGGACATTTTCAGAAACCTTTGTACACAACCAATTGAGTTTCTGTAGCATGATCCTGTGATGATAGGATTTGCTCATGAATATTGAAATTCACATTAGCATAAAGATGTCAGGAGATTGCTGGATTCCAAGCTATCATTCATGGGGGCTTGAATGTGTTGCGGAGAGTGCCAGAGCGTGGAGAACCTTTTCTGTCTTTGACCTTACGGCCGTCGGTGTCTTGTCCGCAGCCAAGTCTTGCAGCGCAGCATCTACACCAGCCTGGCAGCCAAGCGTCGTCTCAAGAAGCAGGCCAGCAGCAAGCAGTACTGCATGTTCTTTAACCTGTACGGGCGCTGCAAGAGAGGGAATGACTGTCCTTATATCCACGACCCTCAGAAGGTAGCTGTCTGCACCAGGTAAGGCAAAGATGTGGGATTCAAAGCAATATATGGGTACTTGGTCATGAGTACGAGTATGAGTACGATTGAGACTACTTTCTACAAAGTTTAGTGCAAGTATTAACAAATGTATTTGGGTATGAATAGAAGTACTACAACCTTGTGTGACATCTTGATGTTCAAATTAAATCAGACAGGGAGAATTATGCGAGGTTTCGTCATTGATGATTTGCAACAAATGTTTCTCAGGTTGAAGGATTTTGGCTGACCAAAAGTCCTACAAAGACCTTCAAGCTGATAATTTGGATTTATGAGATGAAGGAATCTCAAAAGTTAGAGGGCCTGACGTTTCGATCCTAGCAGGACCTTTCTCAAAGGCACTTTGCCTTTGAGAAAGGTCCTGCTAGGATCGAAACGTCAGGCCCTCTAACTTTATGAGATTTTAGTCAGTGAGCAGTTTGCAACAGTTTTTGTATTGACTTCAACAAGATGAAGGAATGACAATAATCACAACAGAGTCTGAAGAAAATTGACAATGTCGGTTGGTTTGGAATTGAATCTTCGTGATGGCTTGTCCAATGAGACTTGTGTTTTTTATCTATCCTCTCCTGGCCAGGTTCCTGCGGGGAACGTGCCCCAGAAACGATGGGTCCTGTCCATTCTCTCACCAAGTCTCCAAGGAGAAGGTAAGGAGGTGGCAGGACCTTTCCCAAAGGCAGCTTTGAAAAAAGGTCCTTCAAGGATAGAAATTGTAGGCCCTCCGAATATCCTCAATTACAATCAGTACACAGTTTGCAAAAAAACAAAAACAGTTTTAGGCAAATTCGCCCAAATCAAGGCTATAAAGCCACTCAAGGTTAAGGGCCAAGGAAAGAATGAGATGGAGAGGTACTCAGGAAGGCTGGAGATGGGATTAACGTTCCGATTAGAAAGGGCAAAATCGTAGGCAGGGGGAAAGCAAGAGCCAGGAAGGGAATTCCGGAGAGAGGCTGAACGAGGGACGAAACTGTTCTGATACCTCTTTGTCGTGTATTGCTTCATGAAAAACAATGACTTTGTCTAGTGAGAGATATCCATGTGTCATAGTCTTCCAACTCTCTGTGCTCTTTTGTGTCCAGATGCCGGTGTGCTCCTACTTCTTGCGAGGCGTTTGCAATAGAGACGGCTGCCCCTACTCCCACGTCAAAGTCAGCAGCACGGCTCTGATCTGTCCGGACTTTGTCAAGGGTTACTGTCCCCTGGGTGCTAAGGTACAGTGAGAGCATCCGATAGCATACTGGGCCGTCGCTCGCTGGCAGATTTTATCCACAATTATTAATAGCATTTCCGAAGATATCTAGCACGTATGCATATACAGTGGAACCTTCCTCAATCCTCCACGATCCCCCGGGGGGTAATGGAGGATTGTGGAGGATTGAGGCAGGTACGAAAATTTCCAGTTGGAGGATTGAGGAAGGTTGTTCGATTTACACTGGAGGATTTTTGAGGATATGAAAAGCTGTGGAACTTTGACAAAGGCACGTACCATGGAGCTACCTACTTATAGCTCCATGCATGTACTGTCTTGCTAGTATGCACTTTGCTTTCACATGGTCAACTGTAATATAAGCAAAGGATCCATTTACATGTACTTAGGTGTGGAGGATTGAGGCACTGGGGTACATCCACAAACTCATATTGGAGGATTGCGGAGGATTGAGGAGGGTTCCAGGCACGCAGCACTAGGGGGTTAGGGTTTTAATGAACATCCCGGGATCCATGAAAATTGTTCGGTATAGCAGTTGTTTGTTATAGCAGTTGCGACTGCATATCCATGGATGTAAAATCGGGAGCCAAAGGGCATGTTCGCTATAGCCTGAATGTTCGGTATATCGGCAAACTACTCATTGTATCAAAGTCATACGAGTTTTGAAACTTCAGGCCTTGCTTGAATTTTCAGTGAGAAATGTGACTGACTCAGCAAAAAAGACTCTTAAGTCTAAACAATTTTTTTTTTTTTTAAATTAAGATATACCCATAGTTAAAAATGAGCGTTAATAATTTGATGCAATTGAGAAAGGTCCTGCTAGGATCGAAACATCAGGCCCTGAAATTTTTTGAGATTTATGTAATGCAGGTCATTTTATTCAGTGAGCAGGTTTTCTTTTTTAACTTCGTTTCTCTCTCTCTCGCAGTGCAAGAAAAAGCACGTTCTTCGCTGTGCGGAGTTCAGCAAGACGGGCCAGTGTGAGAACGGCAAGCAGTGCCCGCTGCTGCACAAGAAGGAGGTGGCCGCCCGCAGCAAGGCCACGACGCAGACAAGCAGCGCCGACAAACGAGCCGTCAAGCCGGAAGAAACGGAGACGAGGTTAGGAGAAGAGTTTATTGAAGAGGACCCGTCGATTTCAAAACGTTGGCCCCTCTGTTTTCTCGCAATTTAAATCCTGTGATATGCAAATATGTGGCAATCTACTTACTGAATAAATTGACAGAAACAAAAAATATTGAAAATTAGTAGGGCCTGAAATATCCTGCTAGAGTTGAAATGTCAGGCCCTCCTGATTTTTGATGAGACTTGAAGGTTTGCATGGTGGAAATACTGAGTGGGAGGTTTGCGGTGACACGATATAACACTTCTCTTTCGAGAAGGAGTATGGCTCTGAATGGAGCCGGTAACTCAACGTTTCCGGTAGTTTGTACTCTGCCCGTCATCAGGAGATTGTCGAGGAGAGTGTGTTCACTCCTCCACACTCTTTGCTCTTTCACCCTCTTCTCACTAATCCCTACCCCACTCCCTGCCCTTCCCTTTGATCTCACCCTACCAGCTTTCCTCTTTGTACTGACTACTCTGTTTGTCATCCGTGTCCTATTCACTCTCTATCCCCTTCCTACTTGTATGTGCTTTTGTCCTTGTCACTCTGCCTTTGGGAAAGGTCCTGCTAAGATCGAAACATCAGGCCCACTGGATTTTGAGATTTGCATTTTGGTCATTTTAGTCAGTTAGCAGTTTACAACATTTCGATATGATAGTACTCTGGAGTTTTGAAAATGGCAAATTGTTTAACCAAAAAAATAGTGTGGTGGTGATGAGCACTGAAAACTGGCCTGCTACAGAGTGGCCACTGGGGTTGACTGAACTCCGAACACATCAATCAAAGTTGTGTTTGGACAAGTCCGAATAATATTGATCTCACAAAAGCAAACACTCACCCACCACTCTCCTAAAACCACATTCCCTCTTCCACTTTTGATAGTCTCGGGAATCCTGGGCATCTACCTAGTTTGATGACCTTATTTCTTTGGGGATAAGTACAAGGTTTGCGGCGACGTCCATTTAACACTTCTCTTTCGAGAAGGAGTCTCAGAGGACACACTACCCGAAACGTTAAGTTACCGGCTCTTTTCAGAGCCACATTCCTTCTCCAAACCTTCCACTTTGTACTGCCACCGTGCAAACCTTCAAGTCTTATCTACTTTGGGGATGCCGATTACTTTTAACTTGTACATTTCACTTGATGATGGGGGGTTTATTGAGGTAAAAAAATAGGAACTCGACTGAGGGATCGGTTGATTTATTTTGGCAATTTTGGCCCAATTTCCTGTGGGATTCCATAGGGAACAGAGATAAAAAAGAGTTTAGGAGTGACAGGCTATGCCCATTGGTTAGTATTATAGGACTGGCTTTAAAGTGCCCACGTTGGGATTCGAACCGTGAACCCCGCTGAGCTTACACGAAGCTCCCATTGTCCAATCAGTTGAATGTGAACCCTGGACCCACATTTTGGAGCTGAAAAACCACAATCACCAGTTCCCTCAGTGGAGCGTGAACCATGGACTCAGATTTGCATCTGAACACGCACGGCAATCAACATATACCTTGGTGGGATGTGCACCTCAGACACAATTTGAATAAAAGAAAGCAAACCACATACTCTCCTAGCTAGGTTTCGAACCATTGACCCTAAAATTGATAGCAGCATATATGACCCCACCAACGTGGCATATGGATAGAATATGAAGTCAGTGGGATATATATTGGGCTCTTTAAAGGTCTAAGACCTCATATGGGTTCCTCGCCTGCCTTGACCATTCACCTCGGAGTCTGCTGTCCTTAAATCAATCTTTGATTGGAGCGGTCAAAGTGGACAGTTGGAGCCATAGCCCACAGCTGGTGACCCTTGACCTACAGCTGGCATACCGAGAATGGATTTACTGGGCGGCCGAAATCTGGAAAAATGGGATTAATTTGCCGGATGGACCCTGAGGATTTCTTGTTTGTCCATGGGTTCTGTTTGTTGGTCGGGATGTTTGCTTGCTTTTGGCTGGCTGATTGGTGACAACCTTGACCTACTTCATTGCTTGCTGGTTTTCAGGTTGTTTGTTCGTTAGTGTGTATGTTTGAAGGATTGTTGGTCTGTTTGTACTTTTAATTTGTTCTTCATACATCAAATTGATGACAAGGCAATATAGACAGATGAAGTTTAGCCTATTCTTCTCTGATTTATTTTATGCCACCATTTATAAACATTTGCAAGACTTCTGAAAAATTTAACACAAAAATGTTGCAAACTACTTACTGACTAAAATTACCAAAATGGATTAATTACATCTTCCAAACCCTTTTCACATTTGTAAACATTTGTACTTTTTTTCCTGACTACATTTGTCCGATTCGTCATCTGTCCTTCACTTTGTCTTTGAATAGGACTCCTGCAAAGCGACCGAAAACAGCAGAGGGGTCTGGTGTGAGCACGCCATCTTTCATCCAGCTGGACTCGGCTGATAAGCTGAAGACAGCGCCCTCTACAGTCGGAGATGTTGCCAGCGTTTCACCTTCGCCTGATTTAGTTGCCAAGCAGCAGTCTGTGGCTGAGGACGACGGTGCCGCAATCGTCCCGTCATTTGTGAAACTCTCCTCGGGCGAGAGAGCCAAGGAAAGAGCGCCCTCTAGTGGCACCACCGAGATCAAGTCCGAAGAAGGAGAAACGAGTACGGAAGAAGGCAGTGCCCCAACAGCGCCCTCCATCAGAGACGCCGGTCTCTCCGGCGCCAAGCCCGTTTGTGCTGATGCTCCCCGTAGTCGTCCTCCGCACAGGACCCAACCTTCAAGGGGATGTCGGGGTCAGCGGGCCTCCGCCGAAGTCGACGGCGACGCGGGGGAGGCAACAGCGCCCTCATTGTCTGCTGAAGATGAACAACCCACCGCCAGCAGATTGTCCTTCATCAAGCTTCATGCAGAAGGGACCCTGGATGAAGCAATGGAAGATGCCAGCGCTGTCACAAACCAAGGTAAGCCTTGTAACATTCGGGGATAATCCAAATACAAAAATAGGGATGTTTGAAGTTGAGTCGGAGCAAAAAAACAATTTTTGTTATGCCATGCTTGGAAAATGATGCTCATGTGTAAAGTGGTATTCCTGGGAGACAAGGATTTTGGAAATGAATGAATATTCAAAGTATCCTTAATTTTTTATTGGCAAAAACTTCTCATTCATCAAACATTAAAAATTCTTGAATCCAATCTTTTTTGAGAAATTGCCTGAAAACTTCCCCTCATTTTCATTTGATCCATAATCTGTAGTACCTATAAATTCTAGACCCAGGTGCAGAATAGTGAGATTTCCTCCTGACCAAAGCCCAATGTTTGCCCCCAAAAAAGTCCGTTGTTGTGTAGGTTACCAATCCAATGGATTGATTTGGGAGGGATTTGGCCATGAAGTATACGCCAGCCTTACCCAGGACTCTGCCCAGGCGATGGTGGTCACTAGAACATTGCTACAGAGTACATGAGATATCCACAGTTTACCACCACCTGTCTTCAATCTCGGCTGGGAAAATTGATCAATGACTTTCATTTGGGGATTTCCTTTTCCAATTAATCCTGTTTGTCCCGGGTAGTCCAAAATCTGAACATTTTCGTTTGCTACCTGGTATTTTGGTTGACCTTCGCATGATGGTGGGATACCCAGTAAGTTGGCTGTCTCTAATGGGTCCGTGGAGCCTAGGTAATTAGCCCTGAGTTGGAGTGGGGGAGGGGGAGGGGGTTGGTTGAGGTGGGTACAGTAGGTATGAAGATTGATGGGAGCTATAACCTCAGGCGATGACTTGTTGTATTAATGTTGACTCAACCTTGCCAGGAGTCTGGCCCCTGTTCACCAACAAGGCCACCGGCGATTTGGTTCGGGTCAATTTATGATATAACCACAACAAAGATCACGTCATTTCCTCTGCGCCCCTCCCCTCTAGCTCTCTCACTCTCCCCCCCCCTTCTCACTCTCTCTACTCCTCTCTCTCTCTCTCTTCCTCCCCTCTCCCCCCCCCCCCTCTGTCTCCCTCCCCCTCTCTCTCCCTCCCTCCCCTCTCTCCCTCCCTCCCTCCCTCTCTCTCTCTCTCTTCCACCTCTCTCTCCCCACCTCTCGCTCCCCTCTCTCCCACTCTCCCCCTCTCTCTCTCCTTCCCCCTCTATCTCTCTGTCTGTCTCTCTGTCTCCCCTCTCCCCCTCTCCCTCCCCCTCTCCCTCCCCCTCTCCCTCCCCCTCTCCCTCTCTCCCCCTCTCCCTCCCTCCCTCTCTCTCTCTCCTTACATTACCTCTCTCTCTCTTCATGTCTCTCTGTCTCCCTCTCCCCCTCTCTCGATCTCTCTCCACCTCTCTCTCCCCACCTCTCACTCCCCTCTCTCCCACTCTCCCTCTCTCTCTCCTTCCCCTCTCTCTCTCTGTCTCCCCTGTCTCCCTCTCCCTTCCCCCTCCCCCTCTCTCCCCCTCTCTCCCCCTCTCTCCCCCTCTCTCCCCTCTCTCCCCCTCTCTCCCCCTCTCTTCCCCTCTCTCCCCCCCTCTGTCTCTCTGTATGTCTCTCTCCCCCTCTCCCCCTCTCTCCCCCTCTCTCCCCCTCTCTCCCCCTCTCTCCCCCTCACATTAAAA
>CATLJK010000100.1:0-16704 GCA_949987565.1 Luidia sarsii
CCCCTTCCCCTTCCCCTTCCCCGTCCCCGTTTTCTCCCCCTCCCCCTTCCCCTTCCCCTTCCCCGTCCCCTTCCCCGTCCCCTTCCCCGTCCCCTTCCCCCTTCCCCCTTCCCCCTTCCCCTTCCCCCTTCCCCTTCCCCTTCCCCTTCCCCCTTCCCCCTTCCCCCTTCCCTCTTCCTCCTTCTCTTTCCCCTTCCCCTTCCCCTTTCCCATTTCCTCTTCCCCTTCCCCTTTCCCCTTCCCCTTCCCCTTCCCCTTCCCCCTCCCCTTCCCCCTTCCCCCTTCCCCTTCCCCTTTCCCCTTCCTCTTCCCCCTTCCCCCTTCACCTTCCCCCTTTCCCCTCCCCATTCCCCTTCCCCGTCCCCCTTCCCCCATCCCCTTCCCCGTCCCCGTTTTCTTCCCCCTCCCCCTTCCCCTTCCCCGTCCCCTTCCCCTTCCCCGTCCCCTTCCCCCTGCCCCCTTCCCCCTTCCCCATTCCCCCTTTCCCTTTCCACTTCTCTTTCCCCTTCCCCCTTCCCCTTTCCACCTTCCCCAGAAAAGTGAATGTAGTTGAAACGGGAGCATTTTTTAAAACATCGTTTCTCGTTCGGTTGTATAGTGCACGAGAACAAAGCAATGTCTCCACAAGGATTCAAACATTAGTATGTGTGTGTACTTTTTTTAGCTCTTTTTTTTTGGGGGGGGGGGCAAGTCAGATTGCCTTCGTGCTAATCAGGCGATAGTGTGGTGGCGCGTACTTATAGCCGCAGCGTTTATTGAAATTGCACAATCTGGGTTGATGTCGTGATGTGGGACGTGCCGCTCCGTTTTCGGCGTACGCGTTATCTCAGAGCGGCGACTCATTCCGTGCGCTCAAATTAGAGCATGCACGCTTGCTTCCCTGTCTATCTCAGGGATCAGGGCCCTCTGTGGAGTGTAATGGACTTTTGTAATGGTTTTCTAAAGCAGATACTTCACAATGTATGGAAAGCATTCAAAGGCACACCAGCGAAGCAGGCTGCCGACAGTTTAAAGGGCCTATTGGTACAACATCATTCCAAAATAGCAATCCTGCGAAAGCTTTAGCTCAAAATGGCAATCTTAGAAGGTAGAAAAATGAAAAAAGTCACGGTTCACGCACCAGCCTGTAGTGTAAGAAATAGTTTATTACTTGCGAGCAATAAACTATTATTTTGTCGATGTTTGAGCGAAGATTTCAGCACAAGTACAGCATCCAAGTAACATGAGGATTCTATCATGATCATCTACAAACTGTGTAAATTAGAGGGAAATCTGTGGACATCGATGTTTCCAGATCTTCCCAAAGTTGTATCGGGCTTGTGAGGGATGCCTACCGGGTTACTGAGTAATTGTGTGCCAAAGTATAGTCCAGGCATTGGTATTAGAGATTCGGGTCTCCGCGCTATATTAGGTCAGCTATGACTTCATGGGACCGGGTTACTGAGGGAGGACTCACAATGGGCGTCGATGATTTCCTTAAAGGGAAAACACAACATTGGTCGCGGTCAAAGAATAGCATCCATACGTTGTCTGATCCAACATAATGCATGAAATAGCAAGCCTGTGAAAATTTCAGCTCAAATCGGCCGACCGAGTCTCGAGAAAATAGTGAAAAACCGCTTTAAAAAGCGACAACCGCGTTTTAGACAGAAATATTTCAGTGCGAGGTTTCTTCCATAACCATTTCTGTTCTTCGATCTTACCAATGTTGCGTAGGGGCTTTAATACCTGTATTTTCCATTATACAAGCACATTTACATTGCGTACTATAGCCGAGATTGAGTGGGTATTCCATGGATGTTTTTGGCGTGGGCACCGGATGAGCTGCCGTTAAGTCCTTGGCGGTTACTGGCAACAGGATGCATGGTATACGAGCCTTGTATGCACAGAGTTTGCTTCGTCCTAAATGACGTCTTGCTCTGTGTATTTATAGACTGACTCCTCTTGCAAATGCCCTTGGGACTTGAGGCGATGCATTTGGAAAAAGTATTATTTCACCTTCCTTCCGGAGCGCATACAATCTCCCCCCTCCACGAAATGTCTGTTAAAAGCCCCATGCATATTTGTCACTGCTTCGACCGCTTATTCACAATTAAATCGGGTCTGAAATAGCTCGTCCCCCCCTCCTTTATCCATCCTGAATAATAAGACCTCTATACTCCCAGATGGTATTCTCAATTTTTGTTTTTCTGTCCCTGTGTCCCAAACATCCCGATGTTTACAGTCTGTACTCCCGTTTCTTAACCCCCCCCCAAAAAAATCAGTTTCTCTCTCTCCTCTCTCCTCTCTCCTCTCTCCTCTCTACTCTCTCTCTCTCCTCTCACCTCTCTCCTCTCTCCTCTCTCCTCTCTCCTCTCTACTCTCTCCTCTCTCCTCTCACCTCTCTCCTCTCTCCTCTCTCCTCTCTCCTCTCTCCTCTCTCCTCTCTCCTCTCACCTCTCTCCTCTCTCCTCTCTCCTCTCACCTCTCTCCTCTCTCCTCTCTCCTCTCTCCTCTCTACTCTCTCCTCTCTCCTCTCACCTCTCTCCTCTCTCCTCTCTCCTCTCTCCTCTCTCCTCTCTCCTCTCACCTCTCTCCTCTCTCCTTTCTCCTCTCTACTCTCTCCTCTCTCTTCTCACCTCTCTTCTCTCTCCTTTCTCCTCTCTACTCTCTCCTCTCTCTTCTCACCTCTCTTCTCTCTCCTTTCTCCTCTCTACTCTCTCCTCTCTCCTCTCTCCTCTCTCCTCTCTCCTCTCTCATCTCTCCTCTCTCCTCTCTCCTCTCTCCTCTCTCCTCTCTCATCTCTCCTCTCTCCTCTCTCCTCTCTCCTCTCTCCTCTCTCCTCTCTACTCTCTCCTCTCTCCTCTCGCCTCTCTCCTCTCTCCTCTCTCCTCTCTCCTCTCTACTCTCTCCTCTCTCCTCTCTCCTCTCTAGTCTCTCCTCTCTCCTCTCACCTCTCTCCTCTCTCCTTTCTCCTCTCTACTCTCTCCTCTCTCTTCTCACCTCTCTTCTCTCTCCTTTCTCCTCTCTACTCTCTCCTCTCTCCTCTCTCCTCTCTCCTCTCTCCTCTCTCATCTCTCCTCTCTCCTCTCTCCTCTCTCCTCTCTCCTCTCTCATCTCTCCTCTCTCCTCTCTCCTCTCTCCTCTCTCCTCTCTCCTCTCTACTCTCTCCTCTCTCCTCTCGCCTCTCTCCTCTCTCCTCTCTCCTCTCTCCTCTCTACTCTCTCCTCTCTCCTCTCTCCTCTCTAGTCTCTCCTCTCTCCTCTCACCTCTCTCCTCTCTCCTTTCTCCTCTCTACTCTCTCCTCTCTCTTCTCACCTCTCTTCTCTCTCCTTTCTCCTCTCTACTCTCTCCTCTCTCCTCTCTCCTCTCTCCTCTCTCCTCTCTCATCTCTCCTCTCTCCTCTCTCCTCTCTTCTCTCTCCTCTCTCATCTCTCCTCTCTCCTCTCTCCTCTCTCCTCCCTCCTCTCTCCTCTCTCCTCTCTCCTCTCTCCTCTCTCCTCTCTCCTCTCTCCTCTCTCCTCTCTCCTCTCTCCTCTCTCCCCTCTCCTCTCTCCTCTCTCCTCTTTTCTCTCTTTCTCTCTTTCTCTCTCTCTCTTTGTTTTAATCTGCCTGCCTGTCGACCCTCTCAATACCTCCCCCAGCAGGATAGTCGATATTCGCTCGCGTCTATCTCTGCGTGTCATTGGAGAGATTAATTCGACGGGAGTGACTCGCCCAGTCGCAATTAATCTCCGCTTTCTGGGAAGAAGGGGAAGGCCTTTTTCTTTTCTCTTCCTTTTTACAAATAAATCAAAAAGGTAATTTACTATCCTCTTCGTCTTGGAGAAGGGCCCGTTTCCAAATGAATAACAACTGCCTTGCAACCTCACGCCCTATAGATCTGAGACTCATCCAACCTGTGATTATTTGCAATAGGAAGGGCTGTCGAAGTTACTTTTCTTCTCTTTCTTTGGGCGAGGTGAGTGAACCTCGATAACCCTCTCTCGTCCTAATTGGAACAAATCTGTATGTCATTTCGGACGGGGCAGAGATGGTGTCCAAACTATCACTTGTGATGTGAGCACGGTCGACTCACCGCCCCCCCCCCTCCACTTTCCCTTCTCTGTAAAATCCCTCGCCTTGGACGGTTTAGATAATGCAAAGGGACACACCCCCACGCCGTTTCCAAAAGGGGATCTATGTGGATTGCGGTGCGAGCCGACCTTTAGAGCTTTAGAGTGAAATCGAGCCTTGTGAGTGCGCGCGCCGGATGCTGTGTGGTGTTCTGCCTCTGGGCTCGGGCTGGTCGGATCGCGGTGGTTCAACGTCGGATACAGGGATTTGCTTGAACTCGGTTTGGAGTCCACTTTGATGGGGCTGCATACGGCGCCAGAAATTTGCAACAGCACTAGAAAGAGGCTTGTTGAAGCATAGACATACTATGAAGCATAGACAAACAAAATATAAGAAGAAGAAGAAGAAGAAGAAGAATGCCTGTCGAAACCCGATTGAGTCTTGTGTTTTACACTACAGAAAAAAGCCCGAAAACTACCCTTTGAAACGTATTCTTTGGTATTGGATTATAGAGAAGATTTGTCTTGTTCAGCTGAGTTGTCTCTGTAATGAGGACCGGTGGGATTGCAACCTCCTTTGCACACCATGCAGCGTGGTTTGCTACCTGGTTCGTCAGCGTGCAGCCATCATGGCCTCGCTTGGGGGAATTCGTCTCCAGGACGGGCAGCCTTCTGGGCGGCGCTCGTTGGAGAGGGGTGGTCCGAGGCTCTCCCCCTCCTTCGCCCCCTCTGTGCCGTCCGCACCTCTGCGCAGAGAGTGAGACTTAGGAGAGAGCCATAAGTGGAGCAAGACGGGCCTATCAACTCGATGGGAGTTGCATCTTGCATCACGGGAATCGAGTCCCGGCTGCATGTAGGCATGGGCGCGCGCGCGGAAGCACGACTAATCATCGACGGGTTACGATGTACTTGGGACTTGGAGAGGCCGCGCTGTCTGCTGAGACTTGTCGGGGGATATGGGGGGTCCGACACCCCAGGATGGACTGCATGGGCCTTTCCTCCCCCCACCCCTTCTCCGAGGTGCGATAACTCATCGGGAGTTGGACACGCTCTCCCGACTTCCAGCCGCGGCCCCGATATGAGACCGAACGAAAACAAACAAATGTCCCGAGTCGATCCCGGCAGGGAATTGACAGCCTCCCCCTTCTTCTTCTTCTCCTCCTCTTCCTTCCTTCTTGTGCCGTTGTCATTTAATCTTTCAGCCTCCTTATCGTGGCTTGTACTTTGAACTATTTTTTTAGAGAGAGGGAGAGAGACAGAGATGGTGAAAGGAGGACAGAGGGACAGAGTTTGAATGGCACTGATATAGGGTACAGACATGGACAGGGACGGGAGCAGAGACAAAGAAAGGGGCAGAGACATAGATAGGGACAGAGACGGGGACAGAGATGGGGACAGAGACGGGGACAGAGATGGGGACAGAGACGGAGACAGATAGGGACATAGACTGAGATAGGGACAAAGACGGGGACAGAGATGGGGACAGAGACGGAGACAGATAGGGACAGAGACGGAGACAGATAGGGACATCGACAGAGATAGGGACAGAGACGGGGACAGAGATGGGGACAGAGACGGAGACAGATAGGGACAGAGACGGAGACAGATAGGGACATCGACAGAGATAGGGACAGAGACGGGGACAGAGACAGAGACATGGACAGAGGCGAAGACAGTGAAAGAGAAAGAGTCAGAGACAGAGACAGAGACGGGAACAAAGATGGGGACAGAGACATGGACAGAGACGGGAGACAGACAGAGACAGAGCCAGTTACAGAGATGGGGATCGAGACAGCCAAAGATGGGGACAAAGACAGGGACAGAGATGGGGACAGAGACAGACAGAGAAGGGGACAGAGACAGAGACAGGAACAGAAACGGGGACAGAGATGGGGACAGAGATGGGGACAGAGACAGAGACAGGGACAGAGATGGGGACAGATATGGGGACGGATATGGGGACAGAGACAGAGACAGGGACAGAGATGGGGACAGATATGGGGACAGAGACAGAGACAGGGACAGAGATGGGGACAGATATGGGGACAGAGACAGAGACAGGGACAGAGATGGGGACAGAGACAGAGACAGGGACAGAGATGGGGACAGATATGGGGACAGCGACGGGGACAGAGACAGAGATGTGCACAGAGACAGGAGCAGAGACACACAGAGACATTCAGAAATAGAGACAGAGATTCAGACAACTCCAGGAACAGAAAGACAGAGAGGCAACGAGACAGACAAGCAGGGAGAGACGGATACAGAGACAGAGACACCCAATTGTCATCCACAGGGTTTATTTTCCCTCGGGGGGAGATGTGAATGGCCGAGCGTGTTGGAGCATGGTTGGAGGGAGTGTGAGGAGGAGGAAAGGGGGGAGCGAGGCAAGCCAGTTGAACGAACCCGTCATCTTGCGTCGGACCCGTCACATCCGCCTCTCCAATCTCCCACGACTGCCGGGTGGAACCGTTTCAGGGCGTGAACCAGACACGGGTCCGATCGGTGGTGGCAACACTACTGCCACGCCCGCGGGCCAGTTGTGCGCCCACCACCCGCCCGACAGTTATGCCGCCGCATTATCATATAGCTCCGATTTGGGCTCCCACCGATTACAGTGAAACAACAAACTTTCCTTGGCGGTGCGAGTGTCGAAAAAGAGCAAATTATTATTGAAGAGAAGAGAATTCTTGGGGTCAGTTTCTCTGCCCACATGAGCGTTCTAATGCCCCCATTCATAGCGTCTCGTCTCCCGGGCATTCCATAGCGGTGCGCTTTTGTGCATTCTCCGTTCGTGACTGATCATTTTTCGGCGTGTGTGTATGTGTTTGTGTATGGGAGAAGGAGCTAATTGGAAAATCTGCTGTGTTTTCATTTGGCATTCATCAGCTGCAATGCCGATCATATGAACGTCTATAGAGAGATGAGAGCACTGCGGTGATACTTTGAAAGCACTATATTGAAAAAAAAAGTGCACAAACTCCACTGGGATGTTAGCATAGAGTTACGTAGAGTTCAATTTTGTTTCATTTATCGCTTATTCCGATCGACCGTTTGGACGCCACCGACTCAACGACCCCTCATCTCCACCCCTCTCTGCTCTCAGACGTCCGAAGGGTCCTCACTCCCACCAAGCCCGGTCCAGTCTCTGTTGCTAACCCCCAACCCCCCACCATCTCTCTGTCCGTCTGCCTCGGTGTCCCCTCCCTCCTTTTACCGTGGCCCCGTAGGGTCGTCTTTCCCACACCTGTCGATCTTGTGACATGCCCGCACCATCTCAATTGGCGGGCTTTTTCACAGCGGTGAGGAGATCTCCGTAGGCCTAGACATTTTTCTAGTCGCATGTTTTTTGGCCTGCTACGTTCAATACACGCGGATGTATATACTTGGAGTCGTCCAAAAATGTCCAACGGAAATACTCAGATTCGATATTTGCACGCGCTTCCGCGGATTTGGACGCTCCTGTCGACATGCTAATTAGCCTTTGGCGGTCAGGTGACGTCATGTGAAAAACCTTTGAAAAAAAAAACCTTCATTTTTCCATCACTCCCTCATTGGTAATGGGATCTCCGAATGTGTACAGGTTAGCGTGCGCGCTCAATGTAGGTTGAAATAGACCTCACCTCGAGTGTGGCCTGAAGTTACGTCACCGTGAAAAATGGGCCCGCTCAGAAGAACGTCATCGTGTTGATTATTACCCCCCGATGCCCGGACAATCATGACACCACTGCGACAACTGCCACGTGTGCGCAACTATTCAGAATGTGATGATGTGATTGTCTGAGGAGTATAGCCTCATTGGAGTGGGCTGATTTTTTCTTTTCTTGAGATTTTTTTTTTTTTTTGACAAAGCAACGGCTATAATTTATAGGACTTAGTGGCGTGCGTCTTGTAACGTCATCAGTCTACGCCGGGCGTATCCAACTCAATCGAATCCCGTCTCGCAGTCTTCCTGACGGGCAAGAATCGCCATTTATTTGCGGTTGTTTTGACTGTCTTGCTAGAGGGGTTTTCTCTATGACTGCACGCATATATCGCGTGTTATAACAGTCCGAAAACGACGATTTTTGCCTCTAAAGGCATATGTCACTTTCATCCGCCCATACGTACGTATATGCGTATGTACGTCAATCCATCCATATTTACGTCTATCCATATTTCCGTTCTTCTGTCCTTCCATCCATCATCCATTATCCATCGTCCACCATTCATCATCCATCATCCATTATCCATCATCCATCATTAATCATCCACCATCCATCATCCATCATCCATCGTCCACCATCCATCATCCATCGTCCATCATCCATCATCCATCGTCCACCATCCATCATCCATCATCCATCATCCATCATCCATCGTCCACCATTCACCATCCATCATCCATCATCCATCGTCCATCATCCATCGTCCACCATCCATCATCCATCATCCATCATCCATCGTCCACCATCCATCATCCATCATCCATCGTCCACCATCCATCATCCATCATCCATCGTCCACCATTCACCATCCATCATCCACCATCCATCATCCATCATCCATCGTCCACCATCCATCATCCATCGTCCATCATCCATCATCCATCATCCATCGTCCATCATCCATCGTCCACCATCCATCATCCATCATCCATCATCCATCGTCCACCATCCATCATCCATCATCCATCATCCACCAGCCATCGTCCATCATCCATCATCTACCAGCCATCTTCCCACGTCCATCATCCATCATCCATCATCCATCGATCCATCATCCAACCATTAACCATCAACTATCATCCATCATCCATTATCCATCTGTCTACCCGTCCATAATCCAACCACCCATTCATCCATCTGTCCCTCAGCTCTCCACACCCTTTGTAGTCGCACGAAGTAGTCGACTCCCCTCCTTCAGACATGGCCGACGTTAATGGAGTCTTGGCGAGCCCGGTAGCCAGCCCATTACCGGACCTGTAGATTCCCCCCCCCCGCGCACGTGTCCCCGCACACAAATCAGCCGCCAGCGAAGCAGATGAAAAGGGACCTCAGGTGTGGATTGAATTCAAAACAAAATCAACCCGGTCTCCCATCCCAGTTGAATTTCTTCATTGACATGATTTGTTTTATAAGAGCCTCGCGTGTTGATGGCAATACAGGTCACCTTGACGCTATCAGGTCGGATTTGTGTTTAAACAATGAGGCCAAATTCTCGGTCTCGTGCGCTCGAAGGCGTCGGACAGATGTAAGCCGGGCGGCCAGTTTATTGCACGAATTGGGTATAGACCGCGGCTGAATAATACAACATCTGTTCATGTTCTGCATCTCTGTATCTTGATCTATTTCACCCACTCCCCTCCCCTTCCCTCCCTTCCCTCCCTTCCCACCGCCTCTTACCTGGCAGACCCCCCCCCCCCCCCCCACACACGTAATCCCCAAAGCGGCAGCGGACTATTTGCAAGTGATGAAGTCAGCTGGACGGAACCAGTGTACAGCAAATTGAATACAGTATGCGACGATGATACTGAGAATCGCTTGCTTGCGTATCACGAAGCGAGTTACCCTTATAGCCCACTGTAATGTCTGCAGTATTGATTGTACGTGACAGACGCATGGTTCCAACAGATTGTCAACCAATCGGATATATATTTGTTTGGGTAATTGAAGCTGCTATTTTTTCATAGCCAGATATTTGTCATTTTCACTACACTGTAAAAACGGTGCTCACTTCACGAAGTATGTTGAGGCACATGGTGCACGATACATGCGCGTGAAGTGATGCTCACTTTCACTGCATGTGCTTGGGGTACACTCAATAGAGAGATATCCTTGTATACATGAAGCACTTGTTGCACCTCATCCCATTTTTTGCTGAAGTGACTGCAATGCCCCATGTAATTGCTACAGTATTTCATGTGCATGTAGTACAGTAGGTGCCTCAAGTGTTCATGATTCTGGGACAAATATGTGCCATTGCAAAAGTGCATGAGGTGCAGTTGGTTTTTACAGCGTATCCGTGACGTCATAGCGCCTTGCGACAGCCCTGTGCGAAGATCACACTTTTATGGCAATTCTTGATGCAAACAAAACCCTCGACATGTTCGCCAACTGCGATTGTACTCGTACCCCATCAATAATCCTGCCGACATATGCTGGCTCGTAAACTGAGGGGACCTTCGTCCCGTACAATGCGGTCCTATCGTCTTCTCGTTCTGACCCAAAAAGGCACCGTGCACCGACCACCGAGCACCCTCGGCCAATTCAGCTCCCAATCCGGTCCCACTTTGACGTGAATGTCGCATCCAGATGATCCTGTATAGACCGGCCATACGCACATTATACTCATCGCCCACACGCGAATGGAGACATGAAGTAGGCTAATGCGTTGTGCAACGCAGATACTCAGTCATTGGTTTTGGGGGCGGGTTAGGGGACGGTGATTAGACGCGTTTGAAGGCCGCCATTACCACCATGCACGCGTGTCTCTCCCTCGCACGTATTGTAGAATGTATCACACATCGCCACCTTCTTTCTCTCCTTCTGTCCCGCTCTCCTGTATCCCTCGCCATCTTCATCTCTCACCCCCTCTCTTTATCTACCTGCCTGTCTCTCTGCACTCTCAGCCTCCATCTCTCTTTCTGTCTCACTTTTCATTATGCCTTCCTGACTCTGTCATCCTCTCTCTCTGTCTACCTCTCCCTCTGTCTCTCTCTCTCCCTCTCTCCCTCTCCCTTTGTCTCTCTCTCTCCCTCTGTCTCTCTCCCTCTGTCTCCCTCTCCCACTGTCTTCATCTCCCTCCGTCTCCCTCTCTCCGTGTGTCTCCCTCTCCCTCTCTCTCTCTCTCTCTCTCTCTATCTCTCTCTCTCTCTCTCTCTCTCTCTCTCTCTCTCCCATCCTCCCCCTCTCTCTCCCTCTCTCTAGCTCTCCCTCTCCCTCTCCTCTCTCTTCCTCTATCTGTGTGTAGGCCTATCCGTCTCTCTCTCTCCATATTTCTACGTCTCATCCTCTCTCCATCTCCCCATCTCCATTCTCTGGTTTTGTTTGAAAACCAAGAAAAGGAAAACAAACCAGCGAAGCACAATTCCATCCCATGTGCAGAGGGATCGCCTACGGGTCCCTGTGAGTCCCTGTTATGTAATTTCTGAAATGCCCCCCCCCCCCCCCCCAAGGCATTATGATGATGTCGTGTAAGACTGTCGATTAAGAAGTAAATTGGCGTGGACAGATAAAGTGAAGCCATTAGCGGAGGCAAAACCTCATTAGCAAAGAACGCTGTGCCCGGATTACGCAAGCAGACATACATAATCAAACGAAATGGGATGCACGTCATTTTGTTTTATGATGGGCTCAGTGGAAGGGAGATCGCCTCCAGCGCTGTGTATAGATGCAGAGCGGCCTTCCACGGCGGCATTGAAGTCAGCTGCCGCACTGCATCAGTGCAGCGCGCAGGCCCCGATAACTGGATCATTAATCAACGCCGTACGGAAATTGGTTCTCTGTCTCTGGATTTACTGAGAGAGTGAGAGAGAGAAGTTGGACTAGAGAGATAGAGGGGGAGAGAGGGACGAGGGAGGACGAGAAGGAGAGAGGGAGATGGAGAGAGGGGAGGGAGGGAGAGAGGGAAGGGATGGAGAGGTAGGGAGAGAGAGGGGAAGGGTGAGGGAGAGGGAGAGACAGAGGGGAAGGGAGAGAGGGGGAGGGAGAGTGGGGAGGGAGAGACAGAGGGAGAGTCAGAGGGGAAGGGAGAGAGGGGGATGGAGAGACGAGAGTGGGAGATTAGCGTGGGTATAGAGGGATTGGGTTAGAGAGAGGGCTGGGTGTTGGGGAGAGGGAGCGAAACATTATGACAGCAACCGCCATGGAGACTCTCGCAAGGAGAGAGACGAGGAGTGAGTGGGCTAGGGAGCAAGAGACAGATGGAGAGAGTGAGAGAGAGAGAGAGAGAGAGAGAGTGGAGGAATAAGAGACAGCCAAACAGAGAAGTGAACGACATGGGGTGACAGAGAAAGTGAACGCTCTGCGCCTCAGCTGCGCGCTCCAGAAAGCCAGTTATTTTTTTTTCTCTCCGCACGTAGAAGCTGCACTTTCGTTCGGTTCATTTCCCCGAAGATGGCGCGGAGACAAATATATCAGTGGTCGATTGAGAAAATACACCGCACGGTGCCAGAGCCGCCGTTTTTCTCCCGTATGGAGTGACCTTTGAAGTCAAATCTTCTCCCTGCAGGATCAAGGGAGTGGGAGAGAGAGGGGAGAGAAAGAGAGAGACAGAGAGATAGAGAGAGAGAGGGAGAGACAGAGATAGAGAGAGAGACAGAGACAGAGATAGAGAGAGACAGAGAGAGAAGGGAGAGAGAGAAGGGAGAGAGAGGGGGATAGAAAGAGAGACAGACAGACAGACAGAGAGATGATAGGGAGAGGGAGAGACGGAAATAGAGAGGGAGAGGGAGAGACGTATATAGAGATGGAGAGGGAGAGAGGAGAGAGAGAAGGGGAGAGAGACAGAAACAGAGCAGAGAGAGAGATAGAGAGAGAGATAGAGAGAGATAGAGAGAGAGATAGAGAGAGAGAGAGATAGAGAGAGAGAGAGAGAGGGGGGAGAAAGAGAGATGGAGAGATAGATAGAAAGAGAGTGAGAGAGAGAGAGAGATAGAAAGAGAGTGAGAGAGAGAGAGAGAGAGATAGAAAGAGAGAGAGAGCAAGAGAGAGAGAGAGAGAGGGGGGGAGCAGAAAGAAAGAGAAGTGAAAAGAGAGAGGCAGGGATAGAAAGACATAGTTACATTTCCATCTGTCTTTCCCTCCCTGGTTACTTTGCAACTGACGAGTGGTCGGCCGGCGTCGCGCAGCGCCTCGGGAGGGTACCGATGAAGACGAGCGCGTAGCTCGCACTGGATTCTATCGATCCCCTCACAGTTGACGAATGGGCAAAGTGGGGGAATCAGTCATAGCGGTAAGCGGAGAAGCCTAGCCCGCTATCTCCTCTAAACCATAGAGATGAACCGGCTTTAAGAGTGTCTTCTATAATCTTAACATGCTTCTGAACCTGTAATAAAGTACCTGACTGTACCTTCTTTTTTTAGAAGACTTGCCTTAGATTCTGAAAAGCATGCTAGGCCTACTCCTTGTTGAAGAGATGTAGTAGGGTATATGGAGGATATTCATGCAGAGATACGGACGATAGTGCTGATTGCTAGCTATGTCAAAGTAAGCGATGAGTACATAAAACAAACAAAAAACAAATCTCCTTCCCGCGAACAGAGCAAGACAGTGTCACTTCTTTGCAATGAAGGGTCATGGAGCGCTTGCATGAGTTGTCCAGCAAGATTCGCAATCTTGTTGAAACAAAAGGACAGCGGTGTTCGGATTGGAAATAGGCGGGAAAATGATAAACACACACATACCTCTTCAGATGTTGATCATCATTGTACTCTTTTGTGTCTTGTGAATTTATAGGGCCGGACCTTCTTTTCTTCCTTTTTTTGTCTCAAACTTACTCTTTAGCCTAATTTGATATAGGCATGCAAAGTCTTGTCATTGTCACTACGGGGGCTAGGGGTCTTTAAATGCCCCTACACAAAATTGGTCGAGGTCAAAGAATACCATCCACATACGTTGTCTGATCCGACATAATGTACGGAATAGCACACCTGTGAAAATGTCAGCCCAATCCGCCAACCGAGTCTCTAGAAAATCGTGAAAACCGCTTCATTTGTTTCGCGAAAATGCAGCATTCGACGCCGTATACTGTTCCGAAAAATAGTTTAGATCTCGATGGGACGTAAACGATTTCTTTTACTCTTTTCTCCCAAAATACAGCAATTTAGGCAGAAATATTTTACTGAGAGGTTTCTGGTATAACCATCTTCAGACTGTATAAGTTTGAAGTAAATCTGTGAACATTTCTGTTTTTGTCTTCTGTGTACTGCTGTGCTTTTCTGTTCTAATGCCTCATCTAGCGCCCCCATCCCATCACCCCCATTACTCTTGGATTTCCAACTGTATCAACTACTAACCGCCCGCCCACGTATATACAGATGCATCGCTGTCCGCCAAGATCGCGAGGAAGAAGGAAGGAGAGACAAATGTAAAATGAAAGCAAAACCTAAGTGTGTTTTTCCCTCCTTTTAAGTGGGGGGAGGGGGGGGGGTGCACGGCCGGCATACAATTTTTTTGTTTATGCCAGGTGTCGTAGAGGTTTCTGTAGCGGTTGTTGGTTTTGTCCGGGTAGAAGTGTTTGCCTTGACTGTCCGCGTATGTTATAAAAGTGGAAAGGAGATGAGGCGGGGGGGGGGGCGATGCAAGACCGAAACAAACACCCCGTTAAAGACTGAGACGATCTGAGAGGCTCTTCCGAGGGACAGCTGATATGGCCGGGGTGAGATGGGGGATGTGATGTCTGTAACAAGTTGATATAAATGTGGTCGGCCCCTAAAGGAGATTGGTCGGATCGATTTGGCCAGCAATCGTCTACCGGTCATCGGAGTTCTCTCTCTCTCCCTCCTTTTTTTTCTCTCTCTCTTTCTGCTTCTGCCCCTGTCTCTGCCTCTGCCTCTGCATTTGCCCCTGACCCTGCCTCTGACCCTGCCTCTGCCTCTGTCTCGGCCTCTGCCTCTGCCTCTGCCTCTGCCTCTACCTCTTCCTAGACTCTGCCTGTGCCTCTACCTCTACCTAGCAACTGCCTCTGCGTCACTCGTTGGCTGCCGTCCCATCAAGCCGTGCCGATCTTGCTTATTGTGTTAGCCAAAGCCTGCCTCGGAGACTGCCATTAATTCCTTCCCCTCTCACAGCCGAGTGGTTCTCTGTCTCTGCCTCGGCATCTGCCTCTGACTCTGCCTCTGCCTCTGACTCTGCCTCTGCCTCTGACTCTGACTCTGACTCTGACTCTGACTCTGACTCTGACTCTGCCTCCGCCTCTGTCCTCTGTCCTCTGGCCCTGTATCTGCCTCTGACTCTGACTCTGCTTCTGCTTCTGCCTCTGCCTCTGTCCTCTGTCCTCTGTCCTCTGTCCTCTGTCCTCTGCCTCTGTCCTCTGTCATCTGCCCCTGCCTCTCCCTTTTCCTCTCCCTCTCCCTCTCTACGGAGGTAGAGGCAGAGGGCCTCTACCTCTGTCCTCTGTCCTCTGTCCCCTGCATCTGCCCCTGCCTCTGCCTCTGTCTCTGCCTCTTCCTCTGCCTTTGTCTCTGTCTCTGCCTCTTCCTCTGCCTCTGCCAGCTCTGCCTCTGCCTCTGGCCCTGCCTCTGCCTCTGCCTCTGCCACTGCCTCTGCCTCTGGCCCTGCCTCTGCCTCTGCCCCGGCCTCTGTCTCTGCCTCTTCCTCTGCCTCTGCCTCTGCAAGCTCTGCCTCTGCCTCTGCCTCTGCCTCTGCCTCTGCCTTTGCCTCTGCCTCTGCAAGCTCTGCCTCTGCCTCTGCATCTGGCCCTGCCCCTGCCTCTACATCTGCCTCTACCTCTGCCTATGTCTTTGTCTCTCTTTGTCTCCGTCTCTCTGACTCCCCTGCTTTCTCGGACTGCTCATCGTGGGAATTCCTCTCCCTCTATACACCTCCTCTCTTTTTGAGAAATTGAAATTGTGCGGAGAGAGTTTTCAGCGATGCTCATTTCATGCTCATTTTCATGTTGTATTATGTCTGCCGCAATTGTTAGTTAGTATTCTTCAGATACCTCCTGCTTGTGATTCTGTGAAATTCTCCATAGTTATCAAACCCCGGATTCATGTTTTCTCTGGCCGTGCGTCTTAAAAGCGCGTTAAGCCCTTCCATCGCCAGCAACTTTGGCCGCGGTCGCGCGTGACCAATGCGAAATGCTCCACGAAGCGTGTCGTTGGAAATTCGAAACTTTTCCTCCTTTCTCGAAAACGGCAGATTTCCGGGCGCTTAAATTCAGGGAAGCACTATCTGGGCTCCAGCAGGGCAGGTCATGAATAATTCAACATTATGACGTGTATGAACAACTTGAGAAGCAATATCTGTGCTCCAGCCGGGTAGATCATGAATAATTCAACATTATGACGTATATGATACTGCACAATGTACAGTGTACATGTACCTATTAAGATATTCACTTCACTTCTACGTCACTTTGTTGAATTATTCATGAGCTACCCGGCTGAAGCCCAGATAGTGCTTCCCTTAAATTCACGGAATGTCTGATACCATTACAAACTTCACGATGAGTGAAACAAAAATTCTCAATTTGGAATGTCCGGGAATTGGGCACATTGCAAGTTGCATGCCATCCAGCTTTCGTAACGGGACTTTAGGATTCCGGTATAAGGGTGAGATTATGTTTGTGGGGGTTAAACAGATCGACCAGTGAAACCATGGCTTCTATAGATTGCGATGCTGGACGGATTTGCACGATGTATACGGGAGAGCTTGTAAAACAAAAGTTGTAAAATTGACATGAATGACACACGGTCCCGGTCGACAGCCGAGTCCCTTGGTACAGTAATTGTCCGCCCGTCAGTCCACTCGAGCCGACGGCACGGCGGGGCCCAGACGGACGACTCCAGTATAGCTCTAATGAGTATTTACGAGCTGGCATGATGGGCCAGGCAATGGGCCTGTGACTGGCCGTGTACGGTGGTGTGGCTCGCGTCCAAATTATTAAAGCGGGTGGGCCGGGTCGGGAGCGCTCTAGACGAGCGCACGGTGATTTATTCTGGCTTTTTGTCTGCGTCCCACCAACG
>CATLJK010000101.1:0-13956 GCA_949987565.1 Luidia sarsii
AATGCCAGTCGGTACAAAAGATGCATTTACAGGTGCCCTGGAAATTTAATTGAGAGGGTTTTGAATTTCCCTGATTGGAAGGGAGTGACAATCTAATGAGGAGAGGAGCCAGGCGTTCTTCTCTTGCTTGTCTTGGATAGATAATGCCGGGAATGCGAGGATAGGGCATGCATCAACATTATCTGTCCCTCTTTTGTTTTGTTTTTGGTTTGTTTACATCATCATTGCGATTCTGATAGGGGGGAGGCTCTGCTGGCTGCCACATTGATGACATGCGTGTGGCCGGGCGGTTGGCTGGAACTTGCACAAGTCTCAAGTTATTTGCTTCGGCCGGCCGGCTGGCCCCTGCCATGGACATCTAATCTTCCCCGCCAGTGTCCTTCAGAATCCATGCAAAATTGATGGCGACAGATGTCGTGGTTCTGCTTTTTAGGTAGGGGGGGAGGGGGGCTGGGCTCCCCGCCCTACTCCATCCACCAAATGAATACAGCAAAAGGGAGAGAGTATTGACATTGTCAGCTCTTTCTGCATGTTTGTTTTTTTTTGTTTTTTTTAATGATGCAAGTAGGAGTGTAACTTCCCTTGGATTATGCATGACATCGGCGGAAATGCAGAATGGAAGTCCTCTCGCTTTATTGATTAGGTATTAATCATCCAGTCAGTCTAAAGAAACCTTGAACTTCCCCCCACACCCAACCACCACCACCAACCAGCCAGCCTGGCTGATATCATTCAATAAATCAAAACCCGGTCTCTGCGGCTCCACATATTGATCCGAGGCTGATCCATGTCCGTCCACGTAGGAAAAACCAGCACATTTGATTCATTCGATTTCTCTATTTCAGGTTTTTGGTGCACAGGTTTGGGGTTTTATTTCTCTCGAAGGGAACAACCTTAGGGGGAAAAAAATGGCAACTCGCTTAAATTTCCCAAGTAATAGATGATTCAAAATGTCCAAAAGATAAATCTAAATGGAAGTCAAAGAGATTTAGCCAAGAAAAAAAAGCATAATATTGACACGTCTGTCTCCAGTCATGTTCATCGGGGCTGTCAGACTAACGGAAATATCCGGATTTCTGTGATTTTTATTTGGATTTCCGGAAGTGGCGTGATTGTTTAAATTATTTTTTAAATTTCAAATTGGTATCTCAAACTGATCAATTTTATCTCTTAAATCCCTAAAAACTGAAGGGCGTCTGTAACCATGCCGTGAATCTCGCAGTCGCATAATTTATTGGCCTTCGCTGATTTTCAGGAAATGACTTTGTTGTTCACTTACATCCCTGGTTCATTCTTCATACACATTTTCAATTCGGTTTCTAATTTGTTTCCATTCACCTTCTGCTTGACCTTCACTCCCCCCCCCCCAAAGAAAAAAAAAAAAAATATCTTGATGAATCTTTGATGTAAGTGCTAAGTTGTTAATGCCCCTTAGCAACAGCCATGATGTAGGGTGGTCACCATGGTAATCCGCCACACTGGGAATTTTTGCGTAGCATCCGAGCCGCAACATTACTGCCATTGTTCGGCGGTGATCCCCACGGAATTCCCAACACCCAGGCAGTGTCCCTTCCCTTCCCTCCTCCCCCTCCCTCCTCCGCACCACAATGATGAGAAGATTATCCCACCACAAAGTGGAAAGAGCTCTTTCGAATTGGAAAGTCGGATGCCGTAGGGCAAACCTGCCACATAACCATATGCACATAATCATAGAAGAAACATGTGTGCAATGGCAACCTATCTGGCATCTTTTGCAGTCTGTGTTTGGGTTATAGAAAAAAAGTTCACTTGATTAAAACAAAAATCACTAGAAATCGAAAAATCAAAGAAACATTCACAGTGCAGAGCATGTATAATAATGCCCATTAGAGGTTTAATGAATTAATGAAAGAAGTGACAAAATTCTGATTCTGAGTGAATTTCTGGCAACGTATTCAACAATTTTCAATTTTTTTGGAGCAGGTGAACCAGAGATGCTGACTTCATCAGCATTTACCATCCCATAAGCAATGAATACCGCAGTCTTTTCACAGGCTTATTTTGTATGGCTTGTTTTGCTTGTTGCAATTCAAACCACATTTGGGGTCTCAAGAAATTGACTGAAGGAACAGCATTAAGGTCAAGAAATCACGGTCAATTGTGATTAATGTTTTACAAGAGAATTGCTCTACCTAAGAATGGTTGTCAGTAGCTTGTGAATGGAATACATTTGATTTTTTGTTGTTGATTTTTGTATTTTCCTGATTTTCTGCTGTATAGCTCTGAATATTGACGGGTGGGAATTGACCCGATTCTGGTGAAGTCTGAAATTGATGGTCCTTTAATGTTACTTTAATTGTGCGCGACGACGAAGGCAGGATCGGTGGTCCCGGTCGTCGTGCCTCTGCGCTCCTCTGTAATACGACGCCAGGAACATGGGCCTCAATTTAATTTGCCATAGGAGGGCGAGTGGTAATCATGCGACATTAGGACAACCACACAGGCGGATTAAGAAGAGAGATAGAGAGAGAGAGAAAGAGAGAATTGGGGGAGGGGGAAAGGAGAGAGAAAAAAGCACTCCATGGCAATACAGACTAGGTGTAACAGTAAATGCTGAAACTGCTGTTTTAAGGTACCACTCAGCTAGCAACCCCACCCAAGGGGACAAATGACAATCACATCAAGTCTTTATCCTGGAAATTATCTCTGGGGTTTGTAAAAAAAACAAAAAAACAAAACTGTATTACCGTAATTAATACATTTTGTATTCAACACACCTATTTCTTTTTCTATTTACATTATATGGTTTCCTTGCCCCCCCCTTTTTTTTAAGGCCGGCCCAGGATATGGGCATACACATGTAACCCAAGCCCACAGATAGGGCTAAGGACCAGCACAGATATGCATAGATAGTTGTGATGTGCATAATTATGCATAACAATGAACATGGAAATTCATGATATACAAACAGCGCAGATGGGTAGGAAATAGGTTATTGAATACTATGCAGGTATGCATAATTATGCAGAAAGTCACTGTGATACCATGTATGCATACGTGAGCCCAGGTTTCTACAGTCAGGTGTCCTCTGGCCCTCTGACTTCGTCACCCCTCACCTCCCCCCTCCCCACCTTGAAAAAAGTCATGTCAAATCTTGTTGAAAGTGTCAGTTGCCAGCAAATCCACATCACTCGTTTTCCTTTTTTTTTAATTTTTTTTTTTTTTATACAAATTTGGTAAGAATCAAATCGGTTTCTTTTTAGGCTACCTATGAAACCGGATGACTGAGTTTTCTGTAACGTCTAGCAGCACATACGTCTTTGAAATATCAAGGCAGAAAATATCAAGTCTAGTTTTAATGTTAAGCTGTCTAGAGTTTAATATCATATGCCTGACAAGTTTCAATAACACCCAGAAAAACTGAAGAGTTTCACATCTTGATATAATATTGTTTTTTTAAACATTACTAATAGTACTTTGTTCAAAAATTCACTGAGAAAAATCGTCATTAAAGCATGTAACAATGTTCATATCATTAAATAAAAAACAACTAAAAATTGCACAATGAGGATTAATTCATAGTTTTTCTTTTTTTTTCTTTTTTTCCCCTTCTTTTTTTTCTTCTAATCTCACCCAAAGTCCTTCAACTGAAATTGTATTTCATTTTATTAATTCATTTATTTTTTAATATTCTTTTTCTTTTTAAAGGAAATCTCGGTTGCTCTGAATACATGTACAGACTTAATGCATGCAGGGTATTGTAGTGGAAAGGTTTGGATTAGTTACCAGCAAATCTCCCTCTCCAAATCCCAAACCTCTTCCCACAATTTCCCTCTCCTTCCTGCCTAGGCCTTTTGCACCCACAAAGAAAAGATGCCTTCCATCTGAAGAAGGAGGACTTGCTGGTGGTTCCATCCAGAGTCTATATTTCAGCTTTTCTTATCTGTTCAGTTCCTACCCACTCTGTCTCTCTTTTTTCTATAGGCGCCATGATTTTTTCTCTCTTCATTTTCATTTCTTTCTCCCCCCCCCCCTCTCATATTTCATGACCCAAAGTGACCTGTGAAATCGGACCACTGGGGGTCAGTGACACTCAAGACCAGCGGGGGTGGCTGAACAGCGGTTATTATTGATGCTGCAGTGGTATCAGTATTTTCTGTTGGGGGGGGGAGGGATGGTTAACGGGCCAAACCTTCCCCTGGAAAACTCGGTTCACAGGGACAAGGGAAAAGAGGAATCGGGGGATTTCCTCCGCAGCAATCATTCACCATTGCTTTTCAGTGTTTACTTTGTTTTTAAATGGCAAAGAAAAATTTCGCCGGAACGGGAATTTGAACCCGAGACCACTGGCTTTACCTGCCATCACTCTTAGCCCTTGAGTTCTCCAGCTCTTAGATAGCGGCCTCCCCACATAGTCAACTATCATTTTTCTTTAATGTTGAGAAATGAACCCTATACTTTCCTCTACAATGCACCGAATAATGACTTCATTGGGGAGACAAATTGTTTAGACTGGCCCGGCAGTTCTGAAGTGATATCGGGACGGCTGATTTTTTTCTATTCTCTTCACTGACTTGGATAGACAGCCATCTTGTCCTAATAGTTCATGGAAGCCTTTCCCCTTTCCCTCAGGATTTCCCTTTATGCTTGGTGGTAGATTAACGGTACGATGAGGAACTGTACTGTTTGAAAAACTTCAACAGATTCAGAAATAGCTGAAACATAGACCAGGGAGAATTTATCATTCATCAATACTCTATTTCTTCTGGTTTTTTTCTTTCTTTAAATAAGAGATCAGACAAAATTTTCAAATTCAAGTTTGAAAAAATCTGATGCATATCGCTGCGAAATGGTAAGAGAGTTTAGTTTAAAATTGTGAACATTTTTCCATATTTTACTATCTACATTGTACTGTAATTGAAGCAAAGAGTAACAATTAATCAGAAGTGGGTGGAATTTTTTTCTTCTTTTTTTCCCCTTCTCTCTGATCAAATGATACCTATGGATTTTAAACAGATCATAAAACCATATTGTTTTTTCATTGTAAATTGTCTCAATTAAGAAAGGGTTGAGATATCGTTTCTTTACATATTCACATTTAAATAAGAATATCATGGTTAATGCATTCAAATGAGATCAAATTTTCATAACCAGTAAAGAGGAGATTCTCAGCTGCAAATGTTTTAATTTCTTTAATATTTTTTTTTTTAAAGACTTTTGTCAAGACTGGACTAGGATCAGGGAATCACACTCTGTCTGCAAGAAGCTTTGCAGACTTTTATGTGCAACGACCTTTCTTGCAGTTATGCCTAATTGAAAAGGTCACAGTCCTCACGTAGTGTCAACCTGCCTGAAACGTCAATTGCGTAGGATGTAAAAAAAAAAATGTGTTAAGCACTACTTTTCTCTTCCAAAATTTGGGTCAGATTGACAGGGGCTTAAAAGACAAATGGATTTTTTTCCATTCCTTTCCTTTTTATTTGTAATCTGAGGAATTTTGCTCTGTGTGTGAAATAAGAAAAGAAAAAAAGAAAGATGTTGTATTGACTTTCTGTGGAGTAGACCACAATTCATTTGCCAGATACAGTAGAGGTGAAATATGTGTACACATTAACTCTGCCGATTCCTTGAATTAGGCGTAGATGTGAGGGGTCTCAAACCAGTAGTAGTCAAACTCACCCATCTTATTTATCTACTTATTTGATGCTAGTGGAGGCTGTCAATTACCCCTTATTTTCTTCCCGGAATCTACGTTTGGTGGAATTTTGTAGCACGACAGATGTTTGGAAGGGATTTTTTGTTTTATACCGGTAGTATATACCTGCGCAGCCGTACTGACTCAGGTATGATGAAATGTCTTAGATGGCTTGCACGAACTGATAATTGGCAACACCAGTCATTTGTACAAAATTGTCAGTTCACCGAATAGCGTGTCTACAGGGTTCTATGCCTTTGATGGTGTTTCAAAAGAAATAGATTATTTTTGAATCTGTTTCTTGAATTAAATGCAGCCACTGAGGGGTTCACATGAAGACTTTGGGAGGACGGTGCACTAATGACAATTATGCTATATCAAGCGAGCCTAATTTGTGATCACGCTGGATCTCACCTCACTGCTTTTTCCTCCTCCGGGACACCCCCAAACCCCCCCCCCCCCTCCTGCCGAAAAACAGACAACTGTATCTTATAAAAAGTGTATTGAAAGAAGATCTAGACATGCATGGTATTTTACAGGACGGGAGGATCGTGACTAAAAATTCACACAAAGCAAAGTTCGGCAGATGAGCAGCACTCACTGTCTACTCCCAAATATCATACACAGGAAAGGTGCGTCTTGGATTGAGGCTAGTCCAGTCAGAATTGTTTGTCTCCTTACTCGCGGGGCTAAAGCTAGCTTTCCAACATTCCCTGGCTGTTTTGTTGCTGTTGTTGTTGTTGTTGTTATTATTATTGTTATTATTGCTATTGTTGTTGTTTTGTTGTTGGATGAGGAGGATGATGAGGAGGATAAAGAGGATGATGATGATGATGATAATGATAATGATGATGATGATGTTGTTGTTGTTGTTATTGTTGTTGTCTTTGTCGTTGTTGCTGCTGTTGTTGTTGTTGATTTCACTTCAACCCCACAAAGACTGACCACTGTATTGCTTTGTTTGTTATGCCCTTGTATGATGTTATCTACACAGCTGATTACAAAGTTCATGAATACAAAAAAGAAATACACTTTGTAATATCAAAATAAAGAAAGTGGAAGTTTAAAATACAATACAAAGTTCAAAAGCCACACAAAAACAGTACTCATGATCTTTGCTGCTACATTTAAACTGGCCGAAAAGAAAAGTCAAAATAATCCTGAAATTCCTGTGTTATCTTATTGCATCTATCACTGATCTATAAAGCAAACAAAAAAGGAAATGCTTGAAGTGTTTTTCCTTTTTCTTACAATTTGGCCACAATACATTTACATTCAGTCAAGTGGGTTTTTTCTCGTTCTTTTTTTAAGAAGGTATCAAAGTTAGAAGCGTTGTATTTCAAGTTTTAAAAGTGCTACACAAGCCCCTGTCGTTCCAACCAACACTTCTTAGAGATTTATCGAGAAATAAGGAGATTTTTTTTATTACTGTACACCAACCTTAATAATGAGAAGAGAAATGTGATTGTAAGTGTTTTTTTCACTTTCAAGTTAAATCGATTTGAAAAAAGACCTCACTATAACTTCAACGATTATCGTTAATTTGTTTCCTTATTCAGGTAAATAAGCAAACAAAAAGGGAAGATTTCACTAGAGAAAGATGCTGTAGACCACCACAAATTTAAGACTAAGTCAAATTGTAAAAAACATCCTTTTTTGTACAAGGCTTTATAAAAAGGAATAGTATTGTCTACGTGGAAACAAGTTACCAAAGCCATAACCTCGAATATTGCAATATCTGTCTGTAATAGAAAAGATTCCTACTAAATGAAGATGGTTAACTGTACTTGATATTTGTTAAAACATTTTTTTTTATTATTATTGTTATTATTATTATTTTTTTAGGCAGATATATCATGTCTGAAGCACTCCTTGTTTTGTTTTTTTCAAAGTGCAAATTTTTTGTACTGGGGAGAAAAGCAAGCTACAGTAGTAAGCACTTGGTATTAAGTGGTCTATGCGTTACAATCCTAGACACTCGAGAGAAACATGCTGTAAAATGGACAACGGTCACTCAGGATTGATTGAGGAAGAAGAAAGGAGCATCCTGTGAGGTCACACTGTCCCCCCTCCCTCCCATCTCGTCCCCTTCCCAAGTGTAAGACAATGTTACACATCAGCCAACACCCTACTTTGCAGTCCTTTTTTGTAAAACTTTTTTTTTTTTTTTGGTTTTCTGGTTTTTTTTGGTTGTTTTTTTTGTTTGTTTCAAATATAGGGTGCGAGATGGTTTATTATAAACCGTACGCACGCCCGAAATTGTACACTCTCATGAAGGAGAAAACAAAATCATATGTACAAGTTGCCGATGAACTTTGACCTATGCGCAGCCACTCAGGAAGACAGACTGGTGTCGTGTCCAGCTGTTTGGGCAATCGTCTTAAGAATTTTAGGAAAAACCATGGAAACGTCAAAATTTCACTCAGTATCATGTCACTAACACGTTACGCACCTTGTTAAAGACTGCAATTTGCCCGTCTGAATGAATTATGATTGTTACATTTGAACGATTTTGTCAGATTTGTTGTCGTGTACGGAATGCATGTGTTTCGTTGTTTTCATCTGTTTTTGTCTGTACAATTAGCACTGTCTTCACTTGGTACACGGTCAACACAGTCTGGCTTCTGTTGTGGCTAGCGCTAAGGCTCAAGTGTCCATGAGCTATTTCAAAGAAACTGTGGAAGTCCAACATTAATAAGCAAAGCCATATTGAAAGGGATGTAGCATTATTATGATATTTAACAGCTATAGTACTTTATATTAGGTTTGTAAGTAAATACTTGCATATACTGCTTTGTTTCAGTTTATTTCATTTTTTTTTGTTTTAAAACGTTCTTCCCGTTGCCGTTGAATACACTGAAGTGTATCGCGATAGTTTTTTTCCACAGCTGGAAAACCTGTCAGTAATACATGACACGTTGTTGTAGTTTTTTCGCTTCCTGTTAAACGTTTGTCAGATTCACGTCTGATCATTCAGTTCAGTTTTTTTTTTTTCGGTGTTTTTTTTTTTTTTTTTTTAACGTTCATCAAGTTTGTTTGGAAGGTTCTGTCGGTTGTGTACTTTGGCTGTTTACGCATCGTACTGGTTATTGCTTACGGAACCTAGAGAGTATCTATGTTATGTTACCTTGTCGTCAGTAACAATGGAGTCATCGGAACTGTACCTTACTTCATCCACAGCCTTTGGGACGAAATCCGGCCGTAGCTCCCAGGGGTCTCCAAACTCCTGTGGCTGCTGTTGTCGCAAAGCATAGTGATCCACGCGGCCAACACTGGCCTTACATTTCCCTTTGCACGAGCGGCTCCGGCTGGGATTCTCCTGTTGGTTCTCACCACTGGTCTCGGCGACGGGGCACTCGCAGTTGTGCCCGCCCTGCGCCGCCCCGGCCCCGGCCCGGTCTTGCTGCTCTATCAGCTCCATGGTGTTGCGTTGCTTGGCGAGCGGCGATATTCCTGTCGGCATGGGGAGTCCGTAGGCGTCCATCTCGTCCCGGGCCTTGCGTAGCGTGTCGCAGAGTTTTAAGAAGTCGTGGAAATCCAGCTTCTCCAGTTCGGGCGTCATGGTCTCTTTGTAGTAGTGGTACCTAAGATCCAGCGGGGAGTTGTCGCCCAGCTTGTCCAGAGTCCGGCAGGTGTCTTCAAAGTTGAGCAGCGCATCCTCGTCCTGGTCGTGGTTGATGAACTCGATGCGGAACTCTGCGATGTTGGCAGCGTTCCAGTGCGGATACTCGTGCGTGAGCTCGTCAAAGTCGACCTTCTCCAGGTGCTGGCGGGGGACGAGGAACTTGCGCCGGGCCTCCAGCATGTCCCCGTATATATTCTCGTGGATGCGGTGGAATGAGGTCGCGTGGCATCGCACCACCAGCTCCTGGTTATTCACCACGCGGCGCTTGCCGGTGCTGGAGAAGAACTCGGAGGGCTCAAAGGAAACAGGCTCCATTTCGATGGGGAAGCTAGGTGCTAGGCCCATCTTCAGCCGGGAGCCGAGGTGACTGTCACAGAATAACCCGAATACCATCAGAGCGGATGCCAGTGCCAGCCATGTTCCGATCCCATACGTCACATGGTAGCCTTCCTCTGGGAAAGGCCAGTAAATCCACACATTATGTCAGTAGATCCATCGCAGTGGGCCCTGGCATCCTTGTATAGATATCATGCGCACACATTGCTCATGGAGTGGAGAGAGAGAGAGAGAAAAAAAATTAAATAAAAAAATTAAAAAAACACGCCAACAATTTGTTCTGGGCCGTTGCAATTCCACAGCAGCACGGGCAAGAGATGAGGAGTGGGAGATTATTCACATTGTCAGCAGGGGAAGACTGACAAATAGCAGCGACCAGCCCCCAGACAACCGTACACGGAGATCTTAGAGAGCGGTGTTCATCATAATTTAGCACAGCGATGATTTAGCCCGGTGATTATCACATCCAACTCGGCGGCAGACGGCCAGCCCACGATCAGTGCTTGTGCGCGGGGCCTCTCGTACAGGCCTGTGCGAGGGCCTGCTCAGTATCCTTTGCTCGGCTGACACACGGACGGTTTCCCGCACACTCCCTGGATGATTAGTGCCTTGCTCAGGCTGGCCGGCGCATCATGCAGATATTCGACCTCTGACATCACTCCGTACGTCACCAAGGAGTGTGTGTGTGTGTGTGTGTGTGTGGTGGTGTGGAGGAGGAGAGAGGGGGGGAAGCAGTGGGTGGGAGGAGAGAGAAGGAGGGATGTGCAAGTATGAGTGCCTGATGCTCAGTGCTGGTATTGCAATGCGGAACAAAGCCTCATGCGGTGTTACGCAATACGACAACTGGGCTAGTGTGCAGATCAAGGCAGGGCCAATGGGGCCAGTCATTGTCTTTATGTCCACAGTTCGACGCTGGGCAACTGAATCGTTCGCCGGTACGACTCTCTAAATCATGTAAATTAATTGTGTGCCATTGAGAGCATCTCATTGGTGAATGCCAGGACTCTACCATTTGAGCTACTGGTAGGAGTGACCGGCACATTCTGAATGCTGTGCACTGCCTTGTTATTTCTGTCTCTATCCATTTTGTTATTTTCTTTTTCAACACCCCGTTCCACATTATTCCACGGCGGGGGGTCAGTCGGGATGGACGAGGGAAGGCAAACCTGTCCTGCATGTGAGAATATACTTAATGCGCTTAATGTAGTGAAATGATATTTGCCCAGTAAGGGGGGTGGGAGGAGGGGGAGGAGGAGGTGGAGGGGGGGGGGAGGCCCTGCACAGTATGAAATGCAATGTGTAAAGTGAATTACATGTAAACCCCAGCTAGCCACCTCTCACTGCAGAAGGAAGTGCCGTGCAGCAATGATAGCATAGGAGATGGAGATGGGTATATAGCATACATGCAGACACAGTGTACCAGCAACACTGCCCCGGCCTCCCCTCCGCCCTCCTCCCACCTCCCACCTCCCCACTCCCCCTGAATCCCAAATGGAATGGCCTGTATAATTTCCTCCCTTGCATATTTTGCATTTATGGAAGGCACGAATAGACAGTCTCATTTTGCAAGTGACAGGCTCCACAATGAATAGAATAAATGGACGGTTTGTACAAGCAGGACACAGAGATGGAGAGAGACAGTAGATCTCATGCATGGTCCACAATTAAGCAGTTTTTAAAATCAGGTCATTTTCTTTTCTTTTCCCTTTTTTTCAATCCAGCAAACCAATACCATCGTGCAGCGATATTATCATTATTTTTTTCTTCTTTTCTGCTGTACAATTTCGCCAGTCATGATAGGAATGCATTGGATATTTTGATGGGCATGCTTGCCGGTCTCCTGGGATAAGGCTTAACCGGGAGAAATTCTTTTCCTCTCCGCGAAATATTGGTCGGTCACGCCACCGGGTTAAACCACAGTGGAGGGAAAGATCTGCTATTGGTCCTTGTGTGTATTCCCAAATCCAGGCTGTTCTGATTGCAGGCTTGTACTGTGCTATCTATCTATGCCTCTATCCATGCACTAGCACCACTACCACCATATTGCATATTGCATATCGGTATCTTGACGTGGAGAGATGCCTGTAGGGCTGTGCTGGCTATGCACGTAATGCAGTGCAGTCCACATGCATGCACATAGCTCCACCACCCCGCCAGCCCAGTAGCATAGCTGCAGCTGTTTCTATTAATTAAACAGCACTGAGTGAGGTCACTCGCTGTTTTGCATTTGCGTGGAATATTCAAAGTCTGTGCAAGGTTGTTCTCTCCTCCCCCCTCTCAGTCTTCCTCAATTCAATCTATTGTGGCCATGGTTTCCTCTAGTGCCATCTGTTTCTCATTGGCTGTAATGCGCTTTACATTCTACCCACTTTATGTATTCCTTTTGCAGTCGGAGAAGTGAATACATGAAATTGAATGCTTTACTCTTTGTCCTTTGTTTCTCATCTGTGTCCTATTCACTCTCTTCCCCCTTCCTTCGTGTACATGTATCTGTTTTGTCCTTGTCACTCTGCCTTTGAGGAAGGGCCTGCTAGGATCAAAACGTCAAGTCCACTAAATTTTGAAATTGAATGAAGTGAAAATACATGTATGTCCACCGTGTTCACAGACAGCGTCATTATCGAGTACCTCTCCTTCCATAGGTTCAGTGAATTTGATGTACTACACACAGTGGTCCCGGCACTGTACATGTATGTTTATGATGCACATGGTGTGCGTAATTATGAGGCATCAAGTCCAGCCAAATGGGATAATCTGGGCCCCTTTTATGAGGCTTTTTTTTCAATGCAAACAATATTAAATATTACTCTAATCCTTGCTTTCTAGTTTTACTATTCATGGTTTACCAGCACAATTTTGCATTCTGATGATTGTTAAGTGCATCACGTGAATGAAAGGGCTTTTTTTTCTTTAAAAACCTGCCTCATGCTCATCTCTGTTATCCCAAAGCTGAAACACTTTGTTGAGGTTGAAACTTAGTGGATTTGTTTATTTTTTGTCTATTTTTCTTTGTAAAGGAGGATCTTCTTCAAGCCAGAGTCCTCCTGTTTTCAATAGACGGATGGATGAATGTAGCCCGAGCCCGTGCCCGAGCCCTAGCCCTAGCCCTAGCCCTAGCCCAAGCCCGAGCCCAAGCCCTAGCCCTAGCCCGAGCCCAAGCCCGAGCCCTAGCCCTAGCCCAAGCCCGAGCCCTAACCCTAAGCCCTAGCCCTAGCCCGAGCCCTAGCCCGAGCCCCAGCCCTAGCCCTAGCCCTAGCCCGAGCCCGAGCCCGAGCCCGAGCCCGAGCCCGAGCCAAGTCCGAATCCGAGCCCCAGCCCCAGCCCCAGCCCCAGCCCCAGCCCCAGCCCCAGCCCCAGCCCAGCCCCAGCCCAGCCCCAGCCCCAGTCCCAACCCAGCCCCAGCCCCAGCCCCAGCCTGAACCTTATTTTGGAACAGGTTCCAATGCCTGTGATTTTCCTTTGTGCAATTCAGGCTGGTAAAATGATTACAAAGTCAAGTATGAATAGGTTCTGGTTCATGAATTTTCATGAATATTTTTTTTTTGTGGGGGGATGGGGGAGATGGGCGTGATATGCCCTACAAGGTAGCCTACTGGTTTTCATTTATCTATTTACAATCGGTAATTTGATGAATGACCAAAATTAACCTGCCTCACAACACTGACTATTGTGTAATATAAAATTGATTTGATTCTGGCTGTATCTAACTATAGCCAGACTACATGTTGTACATTGGTTATTAGTTAATACATTTGAGACAAGAGGCATCATTTGCCAGTCTGACAAATACAAACGAGAAGTTTGTAGCGCTCATGTGGCGTGGACAGTCCTGGTTGCCCATAAGTTCATAACGAAATTAGTAAAAAAAAACCAATTTTTTACATTTCAAATTAAAGGAATATGACAATGTTTTGCAAAATACTTGTACAGATTTCAATGACCCAAATGCAGATGCAAAGAGGACCTTGCATTTTGATATCGGACCTTTTCTCAAAGGAAGAAAGACAAGGATCAGACTAGGACCCGGCCTTCTAAATTGTTCTGATTTCAACTTTAAAAAACAACAACACCCAAACACATGGAGCAGTCGGAGAGGAAGTTGAAGAGGTTTATGGTAATGACTGAAACCAAATGCTGGGGGTGGTTGAGTGCCTGGAATCATTAGCAATGGCGGTGTCCGCCGTCCATTTGTCCCCTGGCCTTCAGTAGCCCATTGTGCCTGGCTATCCATCCAGGTCACCTATAGCCAGTGTAGTCAACCAGTCTACTACAACCTCCTACCCCCCCCCCCTCTATATTATCCATGCTGCCTCTCTGTCGC
>CATLJK010000102.1:0-10497 GCA_949987565.1 Luidia sarsii
CGTGGAGGCACGCAGCTGCCGTCAAAGTACACGGCGTGAGAGAGAGAGAGGGGGCAGTGTTGAGTGCAGCCCAAGTTGTCCATCCAATAACCCGAAGTCTTTTCCAAGAAATAAACACAAACACAAACGTCGCAAGCAATGCTATGTATTAGACGCGTTGCGTAGACTTACGTCATTACCACAATTGAATAATGTTAATGACGTAAACATGCCCTACCGTATTGAAATCCCCACACCCATTCCGAGCATCCATTCAGATCTCTTTTTGATTACTTAGCAGTTCTGAGAAAGTCTGTGAAGTATATTGGTTGGTTGTGTGGCGTGTTACACATACATGTACGTACATTGGATTGAATGGTACTGTGAGTATATGGATTCCTGTTCGTGGGAGGTGAGCTGTCCCAGCACACCGTATACAGAAAGTGATATTCCTGACCATTACGAACAACAAAATGCGCTCGAGCGCGAAGCTGCACGAACCTTTCAGCGTAGATTCCTTGCAAGTTCTAATTGTCCCTAATCACTCCATCTATACATAATCGTGTCTCGTTCGTCTCTTGCCTCCAGCCCTCGTGCCATAAGTTGCGAAGGGTCCTGCAACTTTGATTGATGCTGACCGCTGTTCCCACCTAATATCGTGCCCAATTCCTCTCCTTATTTTTTTATTTCCAAACCAGCAACCTTGTCTTTCTATCGGGGGATTATCTTAAGGGGGGAGGGTCACCCCCAGCCCATTCACCCCCACCCCGCGTCACCTCTGATACCTCAGGCCTAAGACAAAGAGCCGTGTTTGGTTTTTATTACTGTTTTGGGGGTCTTCCGCCGTCCAGGAACGAGGAGGGGCCCGGTCGAGCGAGTGTGTTCCTGACAGAGCGACAGGGACGGAACGTGATTTTCACCGGGTTTCTTCCCCCACGCGGGACGAATGCGCGCAGAAAGCACGATTTTCTCGTTTGCACTGCCACGCACCCAGAACCGTCCCGACCAAAAAAAAAAAGAAGAAGAAGAATAAAAAAGAGCACCGCCAGACGGTGTTAGAGAAAGAGACGGAGAAGGAGAAGACGAGGAGGGGAGAAGAAGAGAGGGAGAGAGAGAGAGAGACCGGGAGAAGTTTTGGCGGAATTTTAATTTTGTCACGATACAGTTGCTAGTATAAGAAGGCGCTGTCTGGACCGTGGTTGTCACTTTGTCGTTTTACCTGCAACGAACTGGATCGTATTATTTCACTTTGTGTTCCACTCTGGATTTACTATTACCGCTACTGTCGGCTACCATGGGATTAGCACTGTAAGTTGTTCTCTCTTCTTTCTCTGTCTTTCTCTCTCTCTGAACATGTAGAGGGCGTGACCTGTGGGGCTTGGCCAGGTCATTTCTCAAAGGCATTGTGCTCCGCTCGAAACGTTGGGCCCTCTACATGTTCAAGATTTGCATTTTTATTTGTTTATTTATGTATTCATTGGATTGATTCATTTAAACATCTTCAGATCTTCAGATCTTCAGTGCTGCGGCTGTCTAGGATAAACGAAAGTTTAAGAAAATGTCATCCAAAGATGTGTACATCCTTCCGACAATATAAAATAAATAACAATAAAGAAAGAAAAATGTTGGTCTTTCAACTCCGTCGGTAGGCAGTTTGCAGAATTGTTGCATGCTGCTGGTGTTTTTGGTTTGATAGACACAAGAACATGACGCGACCGGTATGGAACGATGAAGCATTGCGTTTGCAACCCCATTCCATCCGGTGCGCATGAAATCACCATAATGACAGCGCATTGATTGATTACGGTAGCTAATTCAAAGGCCGTTGACCAAAAGGGTGAAGACCGCTTTCTGACCAAAGTGAAAAATGTCAACAACAACAATTATGTCGAGGACTTAGCGGGGCCTCTCTTCGAGGGAGACCGGCATCGCCTGGATCGAAACGTCAGCCGCTCTCCATCCCTCATTCAAAAGTCATTATTATTTCATGATTATCGCACGAGCGACCGACAACGCTGTTCCGAATCCACCCCCACAGCATGTCTTCTCGTGGAATTTGTTTTGTGTTGTTAGCCTTCTCATTCCTCGTCGATGGTCGCTGAGTAGTGCGGATCGGCCACTTAACTAACCCCGATCCGAGTCGCCCAATCCAACCCCACCCCCCTATGGACGCTGGATGCAAACAAGTAATTGGCGGTGGCGGGAAAATGATAGGAGAGCAATGGGAAAACAATTACACCCGACAGAACCCGAGCCCTCCCCAGTGACGACCAGGTCGGCGGAGGAGGGACAGAGCGAGGGAGAGAGAGAGAGCGGCAAAGAGAGAAAGAGACACAAACAGACAGAGAGAGGTTGGGGGAGAGAGACTGAGAGATACTGAGAGACTGAGGGAGAGAGAGTGAGAGAGAGATAGAGAGAGAAAGAGAGAGGGGGAGGAAAAGTTTATATATAGAGAGAGAGATAGAGAGCGAGAGAGAGAGAGCGAGAGAGAGAGAAGGGGGAGATGACGGGACGCTATGAAAAGACGGGCGGTGGAATTGATGGACCACGACCCTGCGTCCGTGGGGCAGCGGACGGTGTGTACTCGGTACCGTCCTTCCCTTGCCGATCCATTCCCAGCCTTGCCTTACCCGGGCCGGCCTCGTATACCAGACCCACAAACCCTCCCCTATACCGCCTCCGTCGTATACCGCATACAACCCCGTACGCGTAGCGCAGCGGGACGGACACCCGACACGCTAATAGCTCCCCTACACGTTCCTGTAACGCGGCCCGCGATGATGTATAACATAATGCCAGCCTTCCCTTCAGTTCTCCCTCTCACTCCCATCGCACTTTCTCTCCCAAGCGAAGAACCGGAAGATAAACGGCTATGCCTCCTACAGTTACGCCCGAGAACAAACACAAGGGACGTCGCCTTTTTTATGTAGGGGGGGGGGGTAAATACGACTTCCCCCTTACCGATCTTTTAATTTCTGTTTGGAAATGGAAATCTGGTCGTATAGTTTTTTTGGGGAAAAAAGGGGTTTGTTCGTTGTTTCCGTTCGTATAGGCTGAATCCGTAGATCCCAAAAACCGATGTGTTCCGCCTCCTGTTTGTTCCATGCATCATGGCTCGCCCAGTTCGCAGATCTTTCCTAATGCTTACAATGCCGGCAAGGTCCGCTATAGGATCGAAACGCCAGGCCGTTCTGCAATGTTTGGAGATGCTTGTGCGTGAGTTTAGAACTCAGTTCGCCATGCAGTTGGCACTTAGCAATATTGCGTGTATTACTTTACAATGGCAAGGACCCATCGCAGTCCGGTCGTTGAAGCAGTTCGTAACAACTATCTATATCGTTTGGGGATTACTTAAATTATTTTTTAGAGTCGTGTGAGTTTCCATTTATTTTGTTGTTTTCCATCTTCATGTTGTAAGTGACGAGTTGGTACGAATGCTATACCCCGCGGTTTTTTTTACCGTGTGCACTCCACTGCCTTGTTATGCTGATAATTGAAACGTTACCCCAATCCCCGTAATTTTACCGTCGCCTATAACCCTACATGTCCCCCGACTGTCCCATCTTTTACTCCCCGACCGCCTTCCTGATCGAGTCCGAGCTGGGCATTAACCGTTTTTTTTTCGGGGAGGGGAGGATGAGGTGGAAGAGGAGGAGAGATGTAGAGGGATTGAGTCCCACAGGGTTCCGATGGAGTCTGCACTGGAGCGAGCCATCGGGGGAGAGGGGAGGGGGATAACGCGATGGGGGTGGGGGGTTCATCTCGGACTCGTCTCCGTAACCGCCCGCCCTCGCTTTGTCTAAGCGGTCCGCGGAGAGCCGGTCCCAGCCGTGACTTCGCATCGGAGTCGCCGAATCCGCCTCCCCCTCCCCGCGTCCCTCACGAGAGGCGACTCCTGACGCACCAAACAACAAAACAACCTTAAGTCTGCTACTCCTAGAGAGAGATGAAGAGAGAGAGAGCCTCGTACACAAGCAAAGATATAGCCAATGTCGTCTTGGTATTTTTTTTTTAGTATGATGTCGAGGTCTCCCGTCTTCCTCCTCTGCCGTGTGCATAGGAATACGCGGCAAGGCGAAGCTATACCGTGGATGTCCTAATCCGGTATGAAAATACCACGGGCCGCCCCTTAAGTTCGAGGCCGAGTATCGGCGGGAATCTCGCCGAGCGTCCATACAAATGGCGCTCCGTAAACAACCGTAGAGGACCAAGGCGAGCGATTGGTATTAGCTGCCAATGAATAAGGGCCACGCCTTCCCATTCGGCCCAAGTCCGAGTACGCACGGTGGCATTATTTATGGAGGAAATCCAAACAAAACAGAAAGGGGACGAGACACAAAAACCACTGGGCATACAACTGGCCCATTACTCGGATTCTTTCTCTTCTTCCCCACCCCCCATCTCCCTCGACGTTTGATATTCCATTGTCGAAGTTGTCTCGTGTTGACATTGAGACATGTCTCCGTTCAGCCTCCACTCTGCAGATCGACTCTCACCAAAAAGAACGGACCATTCGTCACCAAGCTGATCCGGAATATTCCATAGGATAAACCTCCCTCTATGCTTCTTTCCTTCTCTCCATCGTCAATGAAAACAAGTTGTCCGTTTGCCAATGCCGGATCGAGCGCTTAAGATGACTATTGTGTACCAGTTTCTTTTTGTTTCCATTTTTATCTCACATTTGTTTTTGTCCCCTAACCTCCTTCCATGGCTGCCTCTGCCTTTGGATCTCAGGGTCTGTTTGTTTGTTCTCTTTCTGCCTTGAGAATGGTCCTGCTTGGATAGAAACATCAGGCCCTCCTATTTTTGGAGGTTTGCATTTTGGTCATTTTAGTCAGTAAGCACTACGCAACTTTGTTTGCACATCACTTTTGTTCTCTTTCCTTATTTCATCTCCCCATGTCCTATAATTATTGTCTGTTTTCGACATCTGTCCTTCCAGACCTCTGACCTGCATTTAGCTGATGACGTGGTTGTATTTTACACTGTCAAGAGTTACTGGACAATAATTAACAAATGCCATGGCTTGTGGTCAGGATATCAATTGGTAACGTGATTCATTCTTCCTTTGAGAAAGGTCAGGTTGGCATCCAAACGTCAGGCCTTTTACATTCTTGAGATTTGCATTCGGATGTCAGTTGATTCAGTGAGCAGTTGGGAACATTATTGGACACGGTGAACACAACAACAACAACAACAACAACAGCAACAACAACAACAACAACACCAGCAGCAACAACAACAACAACAACAACAACACAACCAACAACAACAACAACAACAACCACGACAACAAGAGCAACAACAACAGCAACTAATACAACAGCAATAGCGACATCAACACCAACAACAACAACAACAACAGCAAAACAACAACAACAACAACAGCAGCAGCAACATCCACAACATCAACAACAACAACAAAACAACAACAACAACAGCAGCAGCAACATCAACAACATCAACAACAACAACAACAAAACAACAACAACAACAGCAGCAACATCAACAACATCAACAACAGCAACATCAACAACAACAACTTCTACTATTACGACAGCAACTCAAAATCAACAACAACAAACAGCAAAGGGAACCGAAGTCTTTGGCGAGGCCCACAAGTTTCAGAGAAAACTGGTGTGGACAGCAAGCCCGGAACGTTCCCCCATCACGGTACTCGGACGGACACGTACCGGCGATCGGTTCCGTCCGCTCAGTGGCAGTACGCTGTTTTATCTCTGGTCGTTAACGGCGAGTAATCGTTTTGTTTTGACCTCCCCATGCTTCGCTGGTAGCTACCCTTTTGGAGTCATTATTTAAAAGCTGGGCCGGAGTCGGTCATTGAACAGGTGCCTGTTCCATTTTTTCTTTTGAAATGTTATTGTAAATCGGTTTCGTCTGAATGCAAGCGGTGACGATGTTGTGGTCATTTTCACCTTGTATACCGTCTGATTAATGCAGGCGAGAAATACCGAATAGGCATTGGGTTTCTAAGCACAGATTACGGGCGTTTATCGTCCAGCAATAATAAACACCGCACACTCTAGTCTCACCAGGCTTTCCTTTTTCCAGCGAATTTTTCGTCGGAAATGTCATCTGTGTCTTAATGCGTCCTTAAATCCATCACAAGTGTCCCCGATGGTCTGCCAAACGCAAATAACAGCTGGGTTAAGCCCCGATGCGCTGTGAACGTAACCGAAATAGCTGGGGAAAAATGCCATAATTTGGAAACTTGATATTGATGTGACGTTTAAGACCGAGCGTGACCACAGATACGCGGCCGGTGTTGTAGTATCAGTGTTCCTTATGTTATTGGCATGTGTTTGAGTATAGTATACCTATGACTTGTGTTAAAAATATGTAAGTCGCTCCGGTTGGCGTTTATGACTGGCTGTCAGATGACGATAGCATATGCATTGGACATTCCATTGGCATTCTTTCACCTTTCGCCTCCCCACCCACTCCAAACCGTTCCGTCCTCCAAGGAAAAAGTTCACTCAGCGAGACCTCTTGCCCCAGAGGTGGAATGCGGCGAATGCCGAACAAGCCCCTCCGAACCACCGGGTCGCAGTGGGCTGCCTCACCGGGGGCTGAGCGTCGTGCCTCCCCACTCCCTACCTCCTTCCCTCCCTCCCTCCTTCCCTCCTTCCCTCCCTCCCTCCCTACCTCCTTCCCTAGGTACCCCGAGGAGGGAAGGGCTGGGTGCTCGCTGGGGCCCTGACCAGTGACACGCCGCTCCTCACTCCCTACCTCCTTCCCTCCCTCCCTCCCTACCTCCTTCCCTAGGTACCCCGAGGAGGGAAGGGCTGGGTGCTCGCTGGGGCCCCGACCAGTGACACGCCGCTCCTCATTCCGAGGAGCGACTGCCGGTGCCGCGGCCCCTTAAAGGGGGGAGAACGGGGCTCCCGTCCCGCGGCTACCTGAGCCCTTAGCCCGGTGCCGGGGAGACTGTCACCGAGTCGGTCCCGGTGCGCTGCCCTGCCGCGGCGTACGTGACTCGTATGAATTTCCCGAGCCCACTCCAGTATGCAATTCACCGACCAGCGAGGGATTTCCAAATGCCACCCCCTAGTCCGGAAACAAAGTTATCAAATCAGCAAGAATATGTCGCGACTCGAAGAAAACAAAAAATACATCAGTTGCCCTTTCCTTGTTAGTCACAAATGTTACAATTCCATGAAAAAAATCTTTAAACGAAATAAAATGAAACTGAAAACTTGACCACTTCTATCAAACTTTCGAAAGCAAAAAGTTATAAACTATTCCATGTCAGTTCTCTTTTTAATTGAAACAATAAACCAATAATAATCCTTTGCTTTTCTTGTGGGATTCCGTGGGATAATGATAGCATGGTTTGAATGAGCAACAACAAAGCAACAGCGAATTCGAATGCAGTAACGACAGAACAAAGGCAAAACACGTGCGACATTCAAAACCCGTCATACATCTTACAACTAACGTTCTATTGACCACGTGACGCTGTGACCAAGAACATATTCGTTGTAACAAAGCAGAAAGTATCGATACTGCATTTTTTTAAAGGAGGATTTAAAAGATTCAGAAGATAAATCAATTCCCCTTTTGGGAATACCTGTTGAACGGGTGATCTCACCTTTTCTCGCGAGAAAACCCGCGATGGTTGGCTCGATCACACGTTAAGAGGCTTCCAGTTTAGCCATCCTCTGAACTTGTCGGCGTAATCCACGGGACTGTACAAAATTACGTCTCCCAAACTATCGTTATTTATTATTTTTAACCAATATTGCCTTTGACAGATTGTATCCAGCAACTCCTTATCGAACCGAAACCGACCTTGCTCTTTTGCCCACAGACATATGGATACTATTTTTTTCTATGCTGAACGGAAGGCGAACATTTCGTGACGACTGGGCACTTGGCTCGGGAGCGGTGCGTGCGCTATGTGCAAGGGCGATATTGGACAATCCCTGAAACAAGTTGGGCGGCTTTAAGCGGGCCAAAGGGCTGATTGGGATGGCGGCGGTGGTGGTGGGAGACAGCTAAGGCAAAGTGCTGGGAGGTTTCATGTTTCCCTCACCCTCCCCCTCCCCCTTCGCCCTTGTTCCTCGCCATCGACGATTCGATGAGTTGCGAGAAGCGAAAAGAAGTTTGCGTGCGTGCGAGAGAGAGATGAGGGAGAGAGAGAGAGAGAGAGAGAGATTGAGTGAGAGAGAGAGAGAGAGAGAGAGAGAGAGAGAGAGAGAGAGAGAGAGAGAGAGAGAGAGAGAGGGAGAGAGATCGAGTGAGAGAGATTGAGAGAGAGAGAGAGAGAGAGAGAGAAGGGAGGGAGAGAGAGAGAGAGAGAGAGAGAGAGAGGAGGGAGGGAGAGAGATTGAGTGAGAGAGGATCCAAGAGGGAAATTGTCCACGTCTGCCTCGAGTGCCTTAACACCGCGAGGCCTTGCTCCAACCGACGACGCCAAATGAGCACCACGAACTTTTGGCGCACTTTCTGGGCATGATTTAGACAAAATCCATCTCCTCCCTCCCACCACCTCCTCACCAATCCCCCTTCCCCGTTTCCCTTCCCTCCGTCCCCCTCCTCCCCCCTCCCTTCCTTCCCCACTTCCCCCCTCCTTTTCTCGTTCGACTCGGCTCTGCATAGTGTTCAGAGATATATGTTTGGGCAACTCGTGAGAGGAAGAGAGAGAGAGGGGAGGGAGGGAGGGAGAGATGGGGAGAGAGAGAGGGGGAGAGGGCGAGAGCGAGGGAGGGAGTCAATCGTTAGTAATTTAGCCTGCCCTGTCTCAAATGATTAACACCCCACCTTTATGCCTCAATCAGTCGTTCCCGGCACCGCACTAAAGAAGCGTCGAATCGAGATAAATCGGACAAGGGGTTTCCTTCTTCTTCTTCTTTTTCTTCTTCTAGTTCTTCTTCATCTTCTTCCCCCCTTTTTTAAGGGGAAGACAGGGGGAAAATGGAGATGGTCCGGCGGGGATTGAGTTCGGTCGCCGATCAATTTTCCCCCATTCCAGCTAGCCCGGGCTCGCCGATCGAGCCCGGGCTCCCCCAAACTCGTCGAGTTTGACAGACAACATTGGAGCTAGGGTTACGGCGGATCGATGCGTGACGTCGTTAGGGAATAAAACGAATTTAGGGTTATGACAAATGTGGGCAGGATATTGTTTGGTCGAGAGAGAGAGGGAGGGATGGGAGGGGGTGGGGGAGGGGAGGCTGGCAGCTCAACAAAATGGCGGACCATTCTCTCTCTTTCTTTTTTATATACATCATTGTGTATATCTTTCTTTCTTTTTTTTTTTCTTTTTTTTTTTGGGGGGGGGGGTTCTTGAAAAAGTCTGTGGACACAATGCCGTAACATCCTTAGCTGGTTTTATAAGTATTGGTTTACGGGGCGTCTGGGGGGCCTACAGGAACATGGAAAAACTGCCCCCTCCCCATTGCGTGACACTGATCCCAGCCTAATATTTGGGCCTTTAAAAAAATTGGGGGAATTGGAGGGAGTGGGGTGCCTGGTCACTGGACTATTGGGCATCGGAGGGGGGGGTGGGTGTGAAGAGACAAAAACACAGCCCGCCAGAAATCGATCTGAAGCGCCGGGGGGACAATTTCTTTAACGCACGGTGAGGGGGTAAGAGAGGGGGGAGAGGGGAGAGAGGGATGTAGGGAGGGGCGGTCAGGACCACCGGGTGTGCGTCGTACTTTGATTCGGAAAGAGTTGCCAATTAAGCGGCCACACCATTGACTGTCTCGCCCGCCGGATTCGCGAGTGCGAGGAGATAGTAGAGGAGAGGGAAGGGGGGAGGGGGTTTGGCCCGGACAAAAAAAAATGTAAGATAATCCACGAATGTTTCGCGATGAATAATTACCAGCGATTATGATGAGGCATAATGACTTTTTCTGAAACCTAGACTTCATTTCTTTTTTTTTATATCTATAGCGAGTTCGTGGGCTCACCCTGATATATGTGTGTGTGGTGGGAGGAGTTGCTTTCACTGCACCACGTAGGCGCATAGAATGGAGGAAACAAGGGGGGAGGGAGGAGGGTTACGGGGGACGCTAGCCCGTCGGGCCCCTATTCACATTATGGATGCTCGCTCCTATATGTGCTTTATAGTATTCTCGCATTGTGGCCGTTTTCAAAGCTCGAAGGCAATAATGTGCCCCCTCCCCCCACACGAAACAAAACAACAACTGAGGCATCCTCAAGAAATCGTCCGCAAGATGAACCGCCCTCAGCGTCTTGCCCCGTGCGCACTGCGGCGTGTCTTCGCTGTGAAGCTGCAGGCCCTCCTAGGCCTATTGCCGCACCGTAGAACAATATGGAGAGCCTCTTCTAAAACAATAACCCAAAATGGTTCGGTCATTCAACTATAATTATAGAAACCGCTTCCTGGCAGCTCTTGAAAAACACGCCGCGAAACCAGGGGGTGAGGGGAGTGGGGAGGAGGGGGTGATCAAGACAACTTGAGAGTCCTCCCAAGATGGTAGTGGACTTGGGTCGCTGTTTTATTTTAGGGGGATGTGTATGCGCTCGTCA
>CATLJK010000103.1:0-11677 GCA_949987565.1 Luidia sarsii
TGTGTATACATGTTGGTGGGTTGTTTGTCTGTTAGTGAGGTGTGTGTTTGTTGGTGGAGTGTGTGTTTGTTGATGAAGTGTATGTTTGTTAGTGGAGTGTGTGTTTGTTGGTGGAGTGTGTGTTTGTGTGATGTAGTGTGTGTTTGTTAGTGGAGTGTGTGTTTGTTGGTGGAGTGTGTGTTTGTTGATGATATGTGTCTTTGTTGGTGGAGTGTGTGTTTGTTGGTGGAGTGTTTGTTTGTTGGTGGGGTGTTTGTTTGTTGGTGGGGTGTTTGTTTGTTGGTGAGGTGTTTGTTTGTTGATGGCTGTTTGTTTGTTGGTGGGATGTTTGTTTGTTGGTGGGGTGTTTGTTTGTTGGTGAGGTGTTTGTGTGTTGATGGGGTGTTTGTTTGTTGATGGGATGTTTGTTTGTTGGTGAGGTGTTTGATTGTTGATGGGATGTTTGATTGTTGATGGGCTGTTTGTTTATTGGTGGGGTGTTTGTTTGTTGGTGAGGTGTTTGTTTGTTGATGGCTGTTTGTTTGTTGGTGGGATGTTTGTTTGTTGGTGGGGTGTTTGTTTGTTGGTGAGGTGTTTGTTTGTTGATGGGGTGTTTGTTTATTGATGGGATGTTTGTTTGTTGGTGGGGTGTTTGTTTGTTGATGGCTGTTTGTTTGTTGATGGGATGTTTGTTTGTTGATGGGATGTTAGTTTGTTGATGGGATGTTTGTTTGTTGGTGGGCTGTTTGATTGTTGATGGGATGTTTGTTTGTTGATGAGCTGTTTGTTTGTTGATGGGATGTTTGATTGTTGATGGGATGTTTGTTTGTTGATGGGATGTTTGTTTGTTGGTGGGGTGTTAGTTTGTTGATGGGATGTTTGTTTGTTGATGGGCTGTTTGATTGTTGATGGGCTGTTTGTTTGTTGATGGGATGTTTGTTTGTTGATGGGCTGTTTGTTTGTTGATGGGGTCTTTGCAAGGGTATTAAAGGGGTTGAGGTTTATTTTTGGTCAAATATTTTTGGGTCTGTGAAAGCTTCAATCAAGACAAGTTTTTTTCTTGTAAATGTGTGATTGACAGCTTCAGAAGCCTTGAGTCCTACCAACATTTGTTTTTTACCAAGTCCCAGATTTCAGTAATCTCTCACTCCTTCTCCCCCTACCTCCCACCATGGTCACCACCCCCACTTTTTTTTTTTACTCGATTACCAGCCAGTCTAAATTGCCTCCTGTTACCGTGGCAACTCAAGGCCAGAGCAGCACCTCTCCCTGGGGCCCCGGCTGTCAACCAATCACAGTCTCCACTTTTTTTCCCCCACCCGACCTTGAGCAATTTCAGAGATATTAACAGGTCCATCTTGACAGTGACGGAGGAGCGAGCATGCGTGCCTGTCATTTGACCAATTCTCCTCTTTCTTTTTTTTCTCATCTTCTTCGCCTTTCTCGACTCATTCCTGGCCGAGTGGTCGATGTCGGCATTACGCTTGAGTGCTTTTTTTCCCGTGCATGTCGTTCATTTTGCTGGGTTGCGGACTGTGAACAATTTCTGGGCGGGCAAGAACGTCGAGCGCAAACATGGCAATCACGACGGGAGAGGATAGCTTTATAAGGAAATGGAAAGGCATGGGGGGGGAAACAATTTTTGAAAAAAAAAAATCAAGGTAAGATTTTTTAATAATCAAATAAAAACGCTTTTGGGAAAGCTCTGCAAGGACGGAATAAGCAGACTGTTAATTTTTTGAGGTTGCAGACTGCAACAGATCAGAAACATCTGCTGTCAGTAGACTAGTTTAAATGATCATCTATTTGAAATTTCATTAATTAATGATAATACACTAGTCAAAATGATTTAAAAAAGAAAACAGTTTCATAAATTAGGAGGCCGTGATTTTATGATAATTTTTTTGATAATTTGAGTCAGTAGGGAGTTCCCAACATTTTTGTATATTACTCTACAACATCAATGCTGCAAACGACTTACTGACTTACTGAGGAAAATGCAATTTTAGAATTGTTGATGGCCTGATGTTTCGATCCTAGGAGGACCTTTCTCAAAGCTAGAATTCTGCCTTTGAGAAAGGTCCTGCTAGGATCGAAACGTCAGGTCAGGCCAGGCCCTTGGCAATTTTGGTTAATCAGTTTTTCTTTGATAATTCTCCTTGCTATGTCCATTTGATCTCAAAAAACTTTTTTTTTTCAAGGGGAGGAGACGGGGGATGTGGCATTTGCCACAATTCCTGAAAGTAAATTTTCACACATACCGGTGTTTGTAGACTGTTTGCAAATAATGTCACCTACATGACCATTGCCTACACATATCTTCATGTACATGTACGCGTACAATGAGGGAATGCATAGACATGTGGAACATAAGGGTCAAATGTGTTACATGATGCACACTTCCTATGTCCTTGTGCATTGCCAATGTGCCGGCAATGATTTGAACAATACATCGTTCTCAGTTGACTATCCAGGAGCAGCCATATGAATATGCAAAGCCACCATGAATATGCAATACCTTCATGAAGATGCAATACATTCATGAATATGCAATACCTTCATGAAGATGCAATACTTTCATGAATATGCAATACCTTCATGAAGATGCAATGCTGTCATGAAGATGCAATACCTTCATGAATATGCAATACCTTCATGAATATGCAATACCTTCATGAATATGCAATACCTTCATGAAGATGCAATGCCTTCATGAAGATGCAATGCTGTCATGAAGATGCAATACCTTCATGAAGATGCAATACATTCATGAATATGCTAAGCCACCATGAATATGCAATACCTTCATGAATATGCAATACCTTCATGAATATGCAATACCTTCATGAAGATGCAATGCCTTCATGAAGATGCAATGCTGTCATGAAGATGCAATACCTTCATGAAGATGCAATACATTCATGAATATGCAAAGCCACCATGAATATGCAATACCTTCATGAATATGCAATACCTTCATGAATATGCAATACCTTCATGAAGATGCAATACCTTCATGAAGATGCAATACCTTCATGAATATGCAATACCTTCATGAATATGCAATACCTTCATGAAGATGCAATACATTCATGAAGATGCAATATTTACCTTCATGAAGATGCAATACTTTCATGAATATGCAATACCTTCATGAAGATGCAATACCTTCATGAATATGCAATACCTTCATGAAGATGCAATATCTTCATGAATATGCAATACCTTCATGAAGATGCAATACCTTCATGAAGATGCAATACCTTCATGAAGATGCAATACCTTCATGAAGATGCAATACCTTCATGAATATGCAATACCTTCATGAAGATGCAATGCCGTCATGAAGATGGAATGCCATCATGGATAATGCTGTGCCATCATGACTTTGTAATGGCTCGAATTTAACAGGAAAATGTTGTTGATCTAGCTATAGGGATACACATTCTATCCGGTGCTACATTGAGCAGACTATGTACATTCTTTAAAGGCTGTGGTGCCATTTGAAACTGTTGAACTGTCGAGTTAGATTAATATTACCGTACCACATGTACATGTACAGTACCAGCAATAAAGAAGATTCACCTCAGTGTTATTTATAAATTTATATTTATACATGCTTAGACTGTATGTGTTTTCTGAAATACATTGCAATGAGCTTAAGGTGCATAATACATTGCACATGTGTGGCAGTATTAAATGTTCAGTGCAGATGTATAGAGTTCAGCTTTGTGTTGCTGGCAATCCAGGTGGATATTGCCTACACATTGTAGAGTGACAATGTGGGCTTATGTCGCATTTGTGCTGAGCCTCACCGCAGCATGTGTTCAAAAGGAAAAACACAGAAAAGGGGGAAAAAACACCATTCTCTGCCCTGAAGGAGTTTTAAATGTCAGAGTGACAAGCATTCGGGGTATCAAGTTAGGATTTTACACCAGGAAAAAAGTCACACAGGTTTTTTTTTGGTTTTTTTTTGTTTCATTTTCTTTTTTGTTCCATTCTCCATAAGCTTTCGTGACTTTGGGGTATTCTTGCGTCCTAACCATGTAGCAGACTTTGGTGAGGGGTTGATAAATCTGATAAATCAACACGTTGGCTGCAAATGCCCGCCATGTTTCTTCATAACCTTACCTACTTTAATACTCCAGACAGCAAGTATAGTTGTGGTGGCATTTTCAATGGTTAAATCGGGACAGTGATTTTGGTTTTAGGTTGGCTTTTTTTTTTTTTTTCTACCACTCGTAATCTTTTTTTTAAAATGTCATGGACCATCAAGGTGTTCTTGCTTGGATGTAGGTTTTAAATCTCACCTTTTTTTTCTGCCTGTCTGTACCAGCAAGTTTACTGCATACGTAGATTCTAAATGCCCTCTTGATCAAAATGTTTGATATTTTCCATCTGAGTGAAAAAATAAATGTGAGTACAACAGTCGATTTCACCGAACCCATCGTAACTTGGGATCCATCGCAAGACGATGAGCGATGCACATAAACCATACGGTCACAGGTATAACACAAAGTTTTGCGTCAAGGAGAATGTAATTCAATGAGGTTTTTGCCCTTTGCTCGATGTGCTAAACACTGAATGCTCAGTGCTTTGCCCGATGCCTGATGAAAAATCTCAGGCAGCTTGGGCGGGATTCAAACCCGCGACTCCTACATAATACCCCTACCCACGTTAGACCGGAGTGTTATTTTTTGGAGACTGAAGGATTTTTCAGAGAAGTTGATCAAAGAAAAATGGCTGGCATTTTACCAACGTCTAAAGTTGGTCTTTCGACATGAGAAAAGGTGAACAAAATTATGGTTAACACTTCAGTTAAAAATCATTCCACTATACAGTTGCACATTTCCAGCAAAAAAAACCCACTTGGGACGACACAAACACTTGATATTTTTGAAGTGAAAGGAAAGACTGTACAAGGAAATTTCAATCAAATTGGGGAACATAGCAAAGAAGCCTGTGGTTTTGCATGCATACCAGCTGTCCAGCACTATTACCATCTAACAACGTCTGAGCCATCCAGCCCTTAGATGGCGGCCTTGCCAAATAGACGGTCAACTAATCTTTGCTGGTGTGGAAGTTCCAGTCAGAAGCAATTAAGCACTAAATGCCGTATATCTCCAACAATCGCCCCCCAATTTTCATTCAGATGTCAATGAATCATTAGTTGCCAACTTCCAAAAATTACCAAAGGGACAAAATGAGACATGCAAACCATTTTTTTCCCCGACCCATAATTATAAGCCATAAGGGCCGTTCCCATTACGAAAATAATCGAGATTTGAATCGCGATTCAAAACCTGTTTTTTTTGGTCGTGTTCACACAGGCCAAATAATCCCGTCGCAAATAAACGCGAGCCGATTGCTGTTAGCATGTGGTCGCGCTGCGCAAGCAGGAATGGCGGGACTCGCTGACAAAAGTAAACAAACCCTGTGCTGCACTTCCTGACAGTAAGCTGCTGGCAGGAAATGCCATGCTTGCGCAATGCATCGTGGGCTTAAAAAAAAACAGTGCGATTTGAGCGGAGCATTCCCACACACATCGCTTCGCAAATAAAAGGGATTATTTGAAAAAGTCTCACTCTTAGTGGAGTCCGAATCGGGATTCAAATCCCACTAATAATCACGTTTATTGTGTCCCCACACGCAAAAAAAAATTAGAATCGCGATTCAAATCGCAATCCAAATTATCATGTTAATTTGGTGTAGTGGGAACGGCTCACTGGTTGCCCTTGGAACTTTTTTTTCTTTTCGGTTGCCAAAACTTGTTTGGGAAACATACACGCTTGGTTAAGCTCTCTGAAACCTTATCCTATAATCAAATTTGTCATGGGTCAATAAGTGCATTGAGCATTTTGAGACCAAATACCAGATTAGTATTGCCTAAAAGAATTTTTTTAAGTGTATGTACGTGTATAAAAACTGTTCAAAACTGGTAAATCTGAGCGTTTTCAATGTACAATCTGGTCTGAAAAAAACTCTGAATATTATCTCCATGATTTGTCTGCTTTTTTTTGTCCTGTGCAGTAGGCCTACATATAATGTCAGAGTTTTGTGATGCATGTAATTGTTTGATGTTTACAAATTTTGCAGCAAAGTAAAAAAAAAACAAAAAAAACAGGGTTTGTGTTTGCTGTCGTTGCTGCAAATTGGAATTTTTCTTATCCGTTTTGTTCTTTTCTTCTCGTTTTTTTTCTTGTCTTTCTTATTTTCACTGACAACAGTTCTGTTGGCATTGTACAGGTGTGTACATGTATTTTTCCCCTTAGTGATTTGTGTTTTTTTGTTTTTTGGGGGGGGCATTTTGAAGAGTGTTTTTCTCCGTCTCTCCGCTTGTGTTTGACAGTGTGATAACAAAGAACGTGGATTACTCAGCCGTTGCCGTGGCATTGCCTAAAGGAGTTTTCTGCCCTCTGTCGTTATCATGTTTAGCTCGTTACACCGGCACCATACATGCATTGTCAGGTGCAAAATGGACTCGGGAAAAATTGACGTCTGGCTAACAATAAATTCCCCTCGGCTGCGTTCAACTGGAGACGTTTCCCGTCGACCAAATAAAAACCCATGAAATAAAATCATAATCTGATTGCTCTTCTTCTATGACCATGGGCAAGCAGAACCATGCATGTGATGCATTATTTGAGTGAGGATACCCGATTAAGGCTCTTCTCTAGCCAAGAACTAAGCAATTTTTTACCATTTACTATTTATTAGTTATCTGGTGAGATGCTGGACGGACTATTGATTGGCCTTCAGGAATTTTGTCTTAAATTCTGGAGGGCTATTCTTACTCACAAGCGTTTTATATAAAACAAAACGATATCACTTCCACTTTCTTTTTTATTTCCTGTACATTTTTGGTCTGTTATGATCATTGGGGGTCGAGAAAAGCAAGATGGAAAGAGATGTAAGAGCCTTGGGCAGTTTATTGATTGGCCTTGTGGTTTCTTTTTTATCCTTTAAAAAAAATGTCCTCTGGAGATTTCTTCTTGGCCAGCTTATTGGAGGCAGCTGACCCCAACATCCACCCTGCCTGCCTCCCTGCCTGCCTCCCTGCCTGCCTGCCTGCCTGCCTGCCTCCCTTCCTGCCTGCCTGCCTCCCTCCCCCTGCCTGCCTCCCTGCCTGCATCCCTGCCTGCCTCCCTGCCTCCCTGCCTCCCTCCCTTCCTGCCTCCCTGCCTGCCTCCCCCTGCCTGCCTCCCCCTCCCTTCCTCCCTGCCTCCCTGCCTCCCTTCCCCTGCCTGCCTCCCCTGCCTGCCTCCCCCTGCCTGCCTCCCCCTCCATTCCTCCCTGCCTCCCTGCCTCCCTTCCCCTGCCTGCCTCCCCCTGCCTGCCTCCCCCTCCCTTCCTCCCTGCCTCCCTGCCTCCCTTCCCCTGCCTGCCTCCCCTCCCTTCCTGCCTGCCTGCCTCCCTGCCTCCCCCTGCCTGCCTCCCCCTGCCTGCCTCCCCCTCCCTCTCTGCCTCCCTCCCCCTGCCTGCCTCCCTGCCTGCCTCCCTGCCTGCCTCCCTGCCTGCCTCCCCCTCCCTTCCTCCCTGCCTCCCTGCCTCCCTTCCCCTGCCTGCCTCCCCCTGCCTGCCTCCCCCTGCCTGCCTCCCCCTCCATTCCTCCCTGCCTCCCTGCCTCCCTTCCCCTGCCTGCCTCCCCTGCCTCCCTTCCCCTGCCTGCCTCCCCCTGCCTGCCTCCCCTGCCTGCCTCCCCCTCCATTCCTCCCTGCCTCCCTGCCTCCCTTCCCCTGCCTGCCTCTCCCTGCCTGCCTCCCCCTGCCTGCCTCCCCCTCCCTTCCTCCCTGCCTCCCTGCCTCCCTTCCCCTGCCTGCCTCCCCCTGCCTGCCTCCCCCTCCCTTCCTCCCTTCCTCCCTGCCTCCCTGCCTCCCTTCCCCTGCCTGCCTCCCCCTGCCTGCCTCCCCCTCCCTTCCTCCCTGCCTCCCTGCCTCCCTTCCCCTGCCTGCCTCCCCTCCCTTCCTGCCTGCCTGCCTCCCTGCCTCCCTGCCTCCCTCCCCCTGCCTGCCTCCCCCTCCCTCTCTGCCTCCCTCCCCCTGCCTGCCTCCCTGCCTGCCTCCCTGCCTGCCTCCCTGCCTGCCTCCCTGCCTGCCTCCCCCTCCCTTCCTCCCTGCCTCCCTGCCTCCCTTCCCCTGCCTGCCTCCCTGTCTCCCTGCCTGCCTCCCTCCCCCTGCCTGCCTCTCCCTGCCTGCCTCCCCTGCCTGCCTCCCCCTCCCTTCCTCCCTGCCTCCCTGCCTCCCTTCCCCTGTCTGCCTCCCCTCCCTTCCTGCCTGCCTGCCTCCCTGCCTCCCCCTGCCTCCCTCCCCCTGCCTGCCTCCCCCTCCCTCTCTGCCTCCCTCCCCCTGCCTGCCTCCCTGCCTGCCTCCCTGCCTGCCTGCCTCCCCCTCCCTTCCTCCCTGCCTCCCTGCCTCCCTTCCCCTGCCTGCCTCCCCTCCCTTCCTGCCTGCCTGCCTCCCTGCCTCCCCCTGCCTCCCTCCCCCTCCCTCTCTGCCTCCCTCCCCCTGCCTGCCTCCCTGCCTGCCTCCCTGCCTGCCTGCCTCCCTGTCTCCCTGCCTGCCTCCCTCCCCCTGCCTGCCTCCCTGCCTCCCTGCCTGCCTCCCTGCCTGCCTGCCTCCCTGTCTCCCTGCCTGCCTTCCTGCCTGCCTCCCTCCCCCTGCCTGCCTCCCTGCCTGCCTCCCTGCCTGCCTGCCTACCTGTCTCCCTGCCTGCCTCCCTGCCTCCCTCCCCCTGCCTGCCTCCCTGCCTCCCTGCCTGCCTCCCTGCCTCCCTGTCTCCCTGCCTGCCTCCCTGCCTCCCTCCCCCTGCCTGCCTCCCTGCCTCCCTCCCTGCCTGCCTGCCTCCCTGTCTCCCTGCCTGCCTTCCTGCCTGCCTCCCTGCCTTCCTGTCTCCCTCCCTGCCTCCCTCCCTGCCTCCCTCCCTGCCTCCCTCCCCGCCTCCCTGTCTCCCTCCCTCCCTGTCTCCCTGTCTGCCTCCCTGCCTACCTCCCTTCCTGCCTGCCTGCCTCCCTTCCTGCCTCCCTCCCTGTGTCCCTGCCTCCCTCCCTCCCAACCTCCCTCCCTCCCTCTCCCTCCCTCCCCTCTTCCCCTTCCTCAGTCCCTCCCCCTCCCTCCCTCCCCTCCCCTCCCCTCCCCTCCCCCTCCCTCCCTCCCTCCCTTCCCACCCCTCACAAGCACTACTCCCTCCCATCCCTCCCCACCCTCCCCTCCTTCCTTCCCCCCAGGAACCAGTCACCCAGGTGATTTCTCATTGGGAGGAAAGACGTACAGCTCAACGCCAGGCCTGAGAAAGCACCAGATGCTCAATAAAAATACAAAACCGAACAAAACTTAAAGGGGGGGGGATGCGGGGATTGTACAAGCCTGGAATGGTGGAATGACAACATAAGGTCATCTCAGCGCATTGTTGTTATATCGCTGACAGCTGTTGGCCCGACCCCAGAGTAGACGTCAGGCTGACTGACCGGAGACTGATCAGGAAACTGAGAAGAGAGAGAGAGAGAGAGCAATCTTGTTCGCTTAACTCTCCTTCGCTCCTGACCAACTGACCAACTGAGGACAAAGAAGACGGCAACGTTGACTCCACCAAGATGACATTTTCAGCCTCCCTCCCCTCCCGATAAATTTACACTCTGAAGAAGAGCCTCTATTCTTCTTCTTCTTCTTCACCAAGAACTCTCTCTCATCTTCTTTCCGAACTCTTCCCACCAACAGCTGTCAGCATTGACCGGCACCCAAGCCATCGCATCAACCCGGGCAATAAGGTGAGTTTTTTTTTTTTTTTTTTTTAATTGGTTAAATGTATTGGACGTGAACCCCATCCCTCCCTCCTTCCCCTCCCCCCCAATTTTTTTTTTTTTTTTTTTTCCACCCAGCGGTTCGGAGCCGTTTGAGCGGTGACTGCTCCTGCAGCGGTCCAATATTCCCGGTGTCGCTGAACACTGCCCCCACATCGAGGCAGCAGCGTCGGCGGCGTCATTATTATTAGCATAGCGAAGAACCGGGAGGAGAGCGGTGACTGTCCCATTCCTGGTGCAGCCGCATGCCCCACATACCCGCCTTGCCTTGTGTGCGTGTGTAGTGTAGGCTAGGGCCACCATCTGTGTGTACACGCACACTGTACACTGTACGTTATACTGAGGCTCATCCTGCTCAACACACCACTGCCATTACCACATTTCATATACACCCAGCGCACACCAGCCACTGTATACAAACACACGTATAATATATATACATATCCCCTGCCGTTCGGAGCCACGGGCCACAGTTGTGCGGGGGCCAGCCAGGGAAGATTGGCCTTTTTTCAACCGGGGGCCGCCGCGTGTGTGTGTGCGTGCGTGTGAGTGTGTGTGCTGGTCGGTCGGATGCACACGGCTGGTTGCGAGTATAGTCGGCTGTGCGGTCGCTGTGACTAGAGGCGTCGGGACTTGGATGTACACGGCGAGGGGTTGTCTCTCGTCCAACCCGAGGCTAGCGGAAGAGGAAAGTCGAACCTCCCTCTTATAAAAAAAATTTTAAAATAATAAAATTGAAGAAAAGAAGAAGAAAAGATTGAAGACAGCGCAAGAAGCACCGCGAGCCGACCAAGGACTGGATCGGAGGGAAATTTTGTGGAAGTGGAGGCCGACAAGCTGTCTGACCAGACCTCGATCCAGGGGTCTGCTGGATTTAAGGAAATTACTGGGAGTGTGATGGGCTCATCACAGCCACAGTGAGAGCAGCTAGCCTCTTCCTCTGTTGTCACCGCCGTCGGAGATCAGTTAAGCTGGCTGGGTAGAGGATAGACAGAGACAGAGACAGAGACAGAGACAGAGACAGAGACAGAGAGAGACAGCCCTTCGGTGACAGAACGCAGAGGTAAGCAAGGACCGGTGCACTATGCCTTGTTGTCTGTGGGTGTTCTACCAGGAAGTGAGATGTGTCTGTACAACCCACACGCCGAAAAAAAAGAAAAAAAGTAGAAGAGCAAACATTGACTCTGTCCCAGGTTAGAGTTTTCAATCGACCTTGTCTCATTGTTGATGTCGGCTTGGTATTGATACTCCAATTTTTATGCGGGTAACCGATATATATACATGTCTGCTAGACTTCATATTGGCTTTTCTTCTCGATTGTTTATTTATTCAATTAAAAAAAAAAAATTGGGGAGGGTTGTTTGTTTGGCTTTTTGGTCTGGTAGAAATTCATATCCAGAGTCCGTTCTGCACGCTCCATTAACTTTCCCTTGTCACGTAGCACTTTAGTGGGTCGAGTGTGAAGAGAATGCTGCATTATTGACGAGGGGAAAAAAAGAGAGGGGAGGTTGACGTTTCTGTGTGTGTGTGGCACGCGAATCTGGCGCCTTGTGGAGACCTAAGATAATAGGTTGAATAGGTCTCCACAGGGAAACTGTAAAGGTGTATAGGTCTCCAAAACGTTTTCACAAAACTGATATTTGGAAATAACTAAAAAACGGGTAATTTGTGGTGGACATACGGTCCAAATTTCTACCCTGGAAAGTGAATGTGGTTGAAATGGGAGCATTTTTAAAACATCGTTTCTCACACGGTTTATTGTGCATGAGAACTAAGCTATGTCTCCACAAGGATACAGATTCAGGTATGTGTGTGTGTGTGTGTGTGTGTGTGCCTGGGCTGTACTGGGGACTGTTTCATGTTTCAACTGTGGGGGGGGGGGGTTCAGTAGCCAGGGTCTCT
>CATLJK010000105.1:0-14833 GCA_949987565.1 Luidia sarsii
AAAAAAAAAAGTGAAAAAAAAAATGGGAAAAAAGGGGAAGATCGAGGAAGAGCATACTGCACTGTGAGCTGCTACCCTCCCCTCCCGAGACCCGTGTGAGTGCTTTCCAGCACTGCTTGGTGAAGTGGCTTTGATAAATGCCACATTAAGCCTTGACCCTGAAGCGCACTTCTACATCCACCCTTCTCCCTCCCTCCCCCCCCACCTCCCTCAAAGTAGGAGGGGGTTACAAAGGGGGGGAAAAAGAAGAAAGAAAGACGAAAATTGCAAGTGACCGCCAGGTTAATGAACTTTGCCGTCATATCGTGTCTTTTGTGCTTTTTTTTCTTCTCTCTCTCTCTCTCTCTCTCTCTCTCTCTCTCTCTCTCTCTCTCTTCTCTCTCTCTCTCTCTCTCTCTCTCTCTCTCTGTCTCTCTCTCTCCCCTCTCTCTCTCTCTCTCTCTCTCTCTCTCTCTCTGTAATACATTGAGGAGGCGGATGTGTTATGTGTGGACAATGTGGAGACTTCATATTGGCACAATGCTTGTATTCATCCATACCGTTGCCATTGAAAGTGCTATTACATGTAGTCATTGTCATTGGTGATAGTTCATTCAGTTATTATTGATATTAGAAGTGGTAGTCAACCCCCCCCCCCCCCACCACCCTCAGTTAATTTTTGTTGCCGGGTTAAGGTTCAAATGGACCCCTTATGCATGACTGAAAGCAACTTTGCAAATTGGGGGAAAATCTTGTATGACTGTGAATCTCGATTCTCGAATGATTGTGAATCTTGAATGATTATGTCAGCCTGGTGTCAGGCATGCGAGAATTTTGCTTGGAACTCTGGCAAAAAGTCAAAAGAAAATGCTGCTAGGAATGCCCAAATCCCGAGATAGAGGTATAATTGCAGGTCTCTTGTTTAGAGAGTCTGATATTTTGGATCGGAGCAGGACCTCCCAAGCTCCATTGCACATTTCAGAACTCATGCACAGCGATGTCTCAGAACTCATGCACAGCGATGTCTTAGAACTCATGCACAGCGATGTCTCAGAACTCATGCACAGCGATGTCTCAGAACTCATGCACAGCGATGTCTCAGAACTCATGCACAGCGATGTCTTAGAACTCATGCACAGCGATGTCTCAGAACTCATGCACAGCGATGTCTCAGAACTCATGCGCAGCGATGTCTCAGAACTCATGCACAGCGATGTCTCAGAACTCATGCACAGCGCTGTCTCAGAACTCATGCACAGCGATGTCTTAGAACTCATGCACAGCGATGTCTTAGAACTCATGCACCGCGATGTCTCAGAACTCATGCACAGCGATGTCTCAGAACTCATGCAAAGCGATGTCTCAGAACTCATGCACAGCGATGTCTCAGAACTCATGCACAGCGATGTCTCAGAACTCATGCACAGCGATGTCTTAGAACTCATGCACAGCGATGTCTCAGAACTCATGCACAGCGATGTCTCAGAACTCATGCGCAGCGATGTCTCAGAACTCATGCACAGCGATGTCTCAGAACTCATGCACAGCGCTGTCTCAGAACTCATGCACAGCGATGTCTTAGAACTCATGCACAGCGATGTCTTAGAACTCATGCACAGCGATGTCTCAGAACTCATGCACAGCGATGTCTCAGAACTCATGCAAAGCGATGTCTCAGAACTCATGCACAGCGATGTCTCAGAACTCATGCACAGCGATGTCTCAGAACTCATGCACAGCGATGTCTTAGAACTCATGCACAGCGATGTCTCAGAACTCATGCGCAGCGATGTCTCAGAACTCATGCACAGCACTGTCTCAGAACTCATGCGCAGCGATGTCTCAGAACTCATGCACAGCACTGTCTCAGAACTCATGCGCAGCGATGTCTCAGAACTCATGCACAGTGATGTCTCAGAACTCATGCGCAGCACTGTCTCAGAACTCATGCACAGCGATGTCTCAGAACTCATGCACAGCGATGTCTCAGAACTCATGCACAGCGATGTCTCAGAACTCATGCACAGCGATGTCTCAGAACTAATGCACAGCGATGTCTCAGAACTAATGCACAGCGATGTCTCAGAACTCATGCACAGCGATGTCTCAGAACTCATGCACAGCGATGTCTCAGAACTAATGCACAGCGATGTCTCAGAACTCATGCACAGCGATGTCTCAGAACTCATGCACAGCGATGTCTCAGAACTCATGCACAGCAATGTCTCAGAACTCATGCGCAGCGATGTCTCAGAACTCATGCACAGCGATGTCTCAGAACTCATGCACAGCACAGAACTCATGCACAGCAATGTCTCAGAACTCATAAACAGTTTTGAGAATGGCCAGGAACATTTTGACCGGACCTGGACTCAAACACCGGGTGAACATTCTGTCGTCTTAGCATACCAGCGCTCAGACCAGAGCGCTGGTAGGTTAAGCCCGGGGTCTTGGGGGGGGGGGGGGGTTGAGTCCCGGGTCCACCCACTCCTTCCTTCTTGTAACTGTTTTGTCCTTGTCACTCTGCCTTTGAGAAAGGTCCTGCTTGGATCCAAACATCAGGCCCACTAAATTTTGAGATTTTAGTCAGTAAGCACTTTGCAACATTTTTGTATATCACTTGAAGTCACGCTTGTTTTGAAAAAAAAGGTCTGCCAGTTTTTCCTTTCCTTTACTTTTTGAAACCTGAAATGTTCAAGGTGCGCCTTTCGATAGAGGTCCCGCTAGGATCAGACCCGTCTGGCTCTCCAGCATGTCAATATCAAGAAATGCATTTTACCCTCCCTCCCTTTGTGCCACTCTGTCATGTCTGGATCTCTGCTGGTACTTGATTACTGCATGCCCTACCTAGGGGTTGATCCCTCAGACCGTTCGGGATGCGAACGGCAGCTGAGAGAGTGTCGTGACGTCTCTGCTTGGTGCAAGCAGAGTGGCGGCCATTCAATGTCTTGTGGGGAGAGGAGAAAGGCTTCCTTTGAAGAAACGGTCAGTCAACAAATCGGGAGGGAAGCCGCTTGGACAAAAATGCCGTCTCCTCTCTGCGAGATCCTCCCTGTTTGTTTGTCAGGGTCAAGTTGTACTTTGCCATTCAATGGCTGCACTTTTCTCCTACCCCCCCCCCCCTCTCCCCTCCCCTCTCCCCTCCCCTCTCCCCTCCCCTCTCCTCTCCCCTCTCCCCTCCCCTCTCCCCTCCCCTCTCCCCTCCCCTCTCCCCTCCCCTCTCCCCTCCCCTCTCCCCTCCTCTCTCCCCTCCCCTCTCCCCTCCTCTCTCCCCTCCCCTCTCCCCTCCCCTCTCCCCTCCTCTCTCCCCTCCCCTCTCCCCTCCTCTCTCCCCTCCTCTCTCCCCTCCCCCCCACTACCCTCAAACGGAACCCTGGAACCTGTGGCAGGTAAACGTTCAGTACGAGGCGCAGGGCAAGAGGCACGGTGGGATCTTGGGAAAAAGACCCTGGGAAGTGGGGAGGAGGACTGCCGAAGTCCAACGCTGGAAAGAGGACCCGCTGTACTCTGACTTACCGGTGCTCTACCGCCTGAGCTGTTTAGCCCCCTTAGGCGGGGGCTTTCCCCAATGGTCAGCTGTTTTCTGCTGGGGGGGGGGGGAATTGTCCCCTGGGAAAGAGACTCAAAGTCAAAGCCAACCGCAAGGTGGCTGTTGATAGTTAAGCGACTCTGAAACCAAATGTGTGAATGTCGTCATCCTTTGCTTAAAGGGATAACACAACATTGGTCGAGGTCAAAGAATAGCATCCATACATACATGTATGCATGAAATAGCACACCTGTGAAATTGAAACATGGAATGAACCAACGCTGCAACATCTACAAAATCTAAAGGGCCCAATGTTTGGATGCTTGCAGGACCCTTTTTTCATCGGAGAGCATTTTTTAATGAAATGTAAATGATGCAGACTTATTGCCAGCTGCTCACTGACCTTAAAAATGACTCGAATAGCAAATCTCAAAAGTGTCCAGGGGCAACATGCTTCGATACCAATGAGGACCTTTCTCAAAGGCAGTTAAAGATCCTACACAACATTGGTCGAGGTCAAATAATAACATCCATACGTTGTCTGATCCAACATATGCATGAAATAGCACGCCTGTGAAAATTTCAGCTCAATCCGCCAACCGAGTCTCGAGAAAAATGTGAAAACCGCTTCATTTGTTTTGCGGAAATGCAACATTCAACTCCGTACTGTTCCGAAAAATAGTTAAGATCTCGGTGAGACACAAACAATTTCTTTTACTCTTTTCTCCCCAAATACAGCCTTTTAGGCAGAAATATTTCAGTGGGAGGTGTCTACAATAACCATCTTCAAACTGTATAAGTTTCATGTAAATCTGTGAACATTTCTGTTTTTCGATCTTACCAATGTTGTGTAGGGGCTTTAAGAGCAGTATCTGGTTAGAATAGAAATGTCAGGCCCACAATTTTTGTATAAGAAAATAGATAAGAAAAGTCTGGGAACAGATTTATTTGGGATGTGGGATTATCAAAAATCTGCACCCCCCCCCCCTCCAATCCTCTTCTGAAATATGCATGTGCACATGAATAAAGCAGAATTGTACAGGGCACATCAATTCTAGTTTGGGTTTATTGTGGAGAGTGCTTTCAAATCCTGAACAAAGTCAGGGAACTACAAATGGCAGTAAATCGGTCCAAGGTTGAATTCTACATCGTTTGTGTCCAGGTGGCTGAAGTGTATCCAGCACTCTATGTAAACATGTTGGGCAGTAATGTAAAAATGCCGGAAATAAATGAACCCCAGTTTGTGTTGTACACAGTGCATCTCATTATGTATGCCTTTGAAATTTGACTGGACATTGATTTTAACCTTTGACTCTTGTTCAATGTACTCAACTTTGATTTGAACCTTTGACTCTGGCCTCTGGTTTTGATGCACTGGTAGTCTACTACCTGAGCCATCCCGGCACTTTGGTGGTGGCCTTCCCACATGGTCGGCTAACTTTCGCTGGGGGAGTGCTTCGCGGCACTTGGATCTCTAGACCCGCAGCCCCACTTTATCGGCGCACGCCTACAGCTGCTCTACGGCATTTCACCTTCATCCTGGCAAGGGTTTACAGTCCAAGTTTATCCTCAGATCGATCAGCAACGGTAAGGGGAGGGAGGGAGGGGTTGGGATACGTCGAACCTCTCCTCTCGAGTCGGCGAGGAAAGTAGAACCCGGCAGCGGAATCGGCCGCTTGTCAGGCGAGCCGACCGACCCCCCTTACAGAATGGAAGACTTTGAGTCGAGGGAAGCAAATTGGAAAGAGCGTCTTGTCTTCGTGGGGGGATTGAGGGGAGGGAGGGGAGGGACGGTGTGCGGTTCACTCCCACTTGAAGCTCGCGCAATCCGTCATTCCAACCTCGATCACCTTGTTCCCGCCAATCCTTTGATCACCAGCAATGGATTCAATTGGAGCTCGATCCGTCAGAATTTGCAGTTTAATTGATCAAGCGGCCAGCCATCGTAAACCTTTAAAGCAAGGTTGGCTGGCTTTGTTTGAAATTTGGTAGGGGCTCTCTTACACTGGCATATTGTAGTCATTTGTAAAAGTGTATTGAAAACAAAATGCGAGATATTTGTTTTCCCCTGACAAAGGGTGATGCTGGATCATTTGATGCTGGAGATGGGAAGTGACAAGGGAGAAGGGGTCTTACTTCAGGGAGCATAGCAGAGGGTCTGTGCTGCGCTGTAGAAGGCACATGGGACCCGTCAGAGCTATAAAACCCTATTGCTCTTTTCCTAGGTATGTAGGGGGAACAGTCAGACCTGTCAGCTCCTGCATGTGCCCCGATGTGCAGAGATCCTTTGTTTTCATCCAAATTAGGATTGATCGGTCCGTGGCACTCGAGCTTCAGAGGCCAAATGTTCAACTTTTATAGTGCCCTCCTCAACGGACCCAGTCCCCTTTCGGGATTTGTTCAGGGGACCAAAGAGGCCATTATCTTCCAATCGGGACAACCTGCCACTGATATTAGTGTGTTGGCTACCCATTGTCTAATACAAATGCGCACAAAGGATGAAGTTGTTGCAGCAGCTGCTGCACGTTACGGTGACCTGAAGTGTACCAATCTCAGGGGAAGGTCACGTGCCACTCTGCACATATGTGACCTAAGATGGCATTATGAGGCATCTACTCCAAAAGTCCTTTTCAAGTAAACGATGTTGAAAGTCACAGTATTGTCAAAATGCATGTCAACTTCAATTTTATGTATAAGGAAATAATTTTTCAACAAATGTCTGTAAATATTGATTAAATCGGGGAATTTGCATGATCTCAGACTTAAGAGCCACAGGAAAGCATACACTCCATCACTACTTGGGAATTTGTTGCCGAATCCATCGTGAGTTGAGCTACGATGCCTCGGAAGACTTTTGTGAGATCCACCCTCTGCTCTCTCAGACCGGCCCCTGGTTTTAACTCAGGAGACTTCCTGTGGATGTGTTGGTAGCAAGTGTCCCCCCCCCCTTGCAGATTGCCAAGTGGCGGCCCCCCAGATGCCTGTTTTTGTTCCTGTTTGCCGGCCTTTGGGGCCACTCGACTTTCTTCACTGCCCCATTCCCTAATCAGGCCCAATTTTCCCAGTTTCCTAGCCTGTCCCGACCCTCTCTACTAACCAGGTCAGCGGAAGGTCACTCGAGTTCAAGCATTTTCATATCTGTAGAAAGATAGTGAGCGAGAGGGAGAGAGGAGGCAAGAGAAGGAGAGGGAGAGAAGGAATGGGAGAGGGAGAGAGGTGGGGAAAGGGGGAGAGAATGAGAGAGGGGAGAGAATGAGAGAGGGGAGAGAATGAGAGAGGTAGAGGGAGGGAGAGAGAGAGAGAGACAGAGACAGAGAGAGGGGGGGAGTGACATCTTAGAAGTTAACCCCCAAAACAGGAGAGAGGGGAAACGTCAATTACAATTTTGGCTGGGTTTGTGTGAAAAATATGTTTTTTATTCAAATCAAACCCCACTCATAACATTGTCAGTTGTTGGATTTTGATGGAGTCATATCGGTGAATAACAATGCTTAGGGGAGGCACTTAGATAAGGCTACTTAGGGATTGAAATTTGGATTGCACATAAACATTTTTACACAAGTACCAGCAGTGACCAGTCATTTCAGGGGGCAGAGGAAGTGTTTTTTTGGCATTATTAGTTTGTTGCACACATTTGGAGACAAGTGAAGAATTCCTTTTCTAAAGTTTATTCCATCCCCAGAAGTTTGGCACTCAAACAAAAGCCACCAGGTCCCAAGGACAATCCCAAGGTTCTCTTAGTTACTTCCTACCACCCTTCTCTTCCTCCTCTCAGGAAGATAACTAAGGAAAACCACCATATTCTCCACACTTCAGATCATCTGGCTGATGCCATTCCAAATTTGCCTGTTTTGGCTTTCAGGCGCCCCTGTAGCCTGCGTGACTTAATTGTCCGAGCAGAGGTTCCCCCTTTGGACACTTCACCTCCCACTAAATTTGGTACATTCAAGTGTACCTCGAAATGCATTGTTTGCAAGACACATGTCAAGGAAATAGACTTTTTCAATGGACATTTATCTGGAACTACCCACACGACCTATGGCTCTATCACGTGCACTACCTCAAACATCATACTGTATACCTCATCTCATGTAGAGTTTGTAATGTTCAGTATGTTGGCGAGACCAAAAACACTCTCAAAAAACGGTAGGTCTACAATCAAAATCGGTAAAATGGACACCCCTGTTGGGTATCACTTCAATCTTCCTGATCATTCGATGTCAGATATGAGTGTACTGGGCATAGAATCCCTTGGTCACCGTAGTAATGCTGTCCGTCTAAGCCGTGAGAAAATGTGGATGAAGCGTCTTCGAACTATTCAACCACAGGGTCTCAACATCCAGGAGGGTAATGACTATCACCATGTAGTTTTCTGATAATCTTTCTTTTGTGTTCACTCTTTCACACTTCTCTCTTTGATCTTTCCCCCTCTTCTCACAAATCCCTACCCTACTCCTTGCCCTTCCCTTTGATCTCACCCTACCAGCTTCACTCTTTGTCCTTTGTTTCTCATCCGCGTCCTATTCACTCTCTTCCCCCTTCCTTCATGTACATGTATCTGTGTTGTCCTTGTCACTCTGCCTGCTAGGATCGAAACGTCAGGCCCACTAAATTTTGCATTTTGGTAATTTTAGTCAGTAAGCAGTTTGCAACATTTTTGTATATCACATTTGGAGACAATTAAAGTTGTCCTCTTTTGTGTCCGCCTCAAAGTTTGCTTTGTTCCAGGTTTTTGCCTGGCGAGACTGGGTACAGAATACTCGTAACGTTTGACACTTGTTTTCACTACACCGGGAAGATGTTCCGCTGTGTGCTGCCGAATAGCACTGAGCAGGATAGATCAACGCGCCAATAAAACCACAAAGTTGTGCTCATATAAGTAAAAAGGTTTCAGCTTTAAGACAGTGCTTATTGTGTAGTGCTGCTTGAAAATAGACACCATTTTGATGTTGATAGTTTGTGATCAAGCCGTGCAAGTCATGCATTTTCAGATTGAAAGGTGCCGGTAACTCAGCGTTTCGGGCAGCGTTTTTTTTTTTCTTTCTTTTTTTCCCATCACGTGAGGCGTTATCTGGAGGAGACCTTCATCAGTCGAGGAAAGAGCAGAACCGTACCTGAGTGATGAGGTAGAGAGCTCTGCTGCTTCCAACCTCGTGCAACCAGGCAAGGATATTTGGTGGTTTTTTCAAACAATCTTACGTAGTGCTTCATTTTGAAGAGAGTTTGCCTCGGCAGTAGACCAGGAGGATCCTTGCTGGCATGATTCAACGCTCATACACTCTCAAATCATTCCCGACTGAAAAGTGCGAGTGTTGCTAACCCTGATATCAGTTGCCCCTCCGATGCTTTTGGGGACCCTGTCGAAAAACTCAGCCCTGACATTGGTTCCTTTTTATGTCTACCATTTGAAGGAAAAAGAGAGAAGAAAAGTAACAATGCAACAACAAAATCCCGGCCTTTATATTTCAGACAGAGAGAGAGAGAGAGAGAGAGAGAGAGAGAGATGCTCATGAAAGCATTCTGCTTTGACCCCAGACAACAAAGGTGATACGATCTCCCAAAATAGAAAGAACAGACACATTCTGTGTTTTCAGCTGTTGTAGGATGGGCGGGGGATGCCCCAGACCAGAGCAGAGGCTTGTTTGCTTAAGAGTTTGTTTTGAGATAAAAAGATGTAAAGCAAAAAAAAAAAAAAACTTGGGGGGGGGGGGGGGGTCGGTGCTCCGTAGTATTGTGTTTATGAACAGAGGCTCCTGCTTGACTGCCAAGTGACGTTGAAGTAATTTCGAAGGGGGGGGGGGGTGGTGGGGGTTAATTAAGCTGAAGTAGAAGGGGCTGTTATTGTTCCCGGATGTTCTGCTGGTTGAGGCCGATTCGCTGCATCTTTCCTTCTTTTCTTCTATTGTCCCCACAACCCCCCCCCCTCCTCGTCCCGGCAAGCCGGTAGGGTCAAGTCTGTCACTGTGTGGGACGCAGGACGAACAATCCACTCTGAAGTAGTAAGAAAGAAGCCATTGAACGGAGTTGTTGGAAAGCGAGACACTGTCTGTGTCTGGTCGCAGCAGGCAGACGGCGTTTTTCTATGAATCCGCTGATGGAAGTTTGGTGAGAAAGAGAGAGAGGGGGGAGGTGGGAGAGAGGGAGAGAGGGAGAGAGAGAGAGAGAGAGAGAGAGAGAGAGAGAGAGAGAGAGGGGAGAGAGGGGGAGGGAGACAGGCAGAGAGAAAGAGAGAAAAAAATGGTAGGGCATCTGGATAGGAGCTTCCTTTGTGGCCTTTTGTACATTTCGGGGAATCCTGTTTGTTTGTCAGGACGCTTTAAATGACGTCATACCATTTCTCAACTGACGATAATCTGCACCGTAAACCTCTCAGCAGGTTTCTATTTCTAATGACCGAAACTCACCCCAAGCACAAACTCTGATAGTCCCAGGTGACCAGGACAGGAGAATGAAATTGAAGGAAAATATATATATTAAAAAAAAAACACATTAAAAATCTGCCTTTTTTCCCTGTAGGTTTGGCAAGCCCAAAACAAGAGCAACTCGCAATGCCCTTTGGTTGCGAGAGTAAAATGAGTTTTCGCCCATTGTTACATGAATCACAATGTGCCTTGATTCCCAAGAAATTCCCCTCTGCCCAAGCTTTGTCTGAAATGAAGCAGTGGATTCATGTTCATTTGAACAACACTGACTTTAAAAAAAATATCGGGCATAAAAGGCATCGCCGCGTTTACAGCCACTGGGCAATGCTTCCTCCGGTCCGCCTTGCCTCCTCCTTTGAGAGCGCTGGACTTTCCGACTGTGCCCGTGGGCTCATAAGAAATGATGAACGGACCACATCACCACCTCCCTGACCCGCTCCCTGCTTTTGCATGGTACAAACTCACTGCACGCCCTTGACCAGCTTGGTGGTGGATAAGCGGTCTAACTTATCCACCATCTATCTTTATCTCTAGCCTCCCGACTTCCTCCCTAACTCCTTCTCTCCTTTAGCCTATGGCCTTGAGTGGCTTTATTATGGCCTTTTTGGGGGCAAATTTGCATGAATGAAAAAGGTGATATACAAAAATGTCGCAAACTGCTTACAGACTAAAATTACCAAAATGAAGATCTCAAAATTCAGTGGGCCTGACGTTTCGTTCCTAGCAGGACCTTTCTCAAAGGAAGAGTCAGAGGTCCTGCTAGGATCAAAACGTCAGGCCCACTATATTTTGTGAATCAAAAAGACGATAGGGACTAGAAAGCAGGAGTTGTGCATTCAACTCCGGCCCAAGGTGGTTTTCATTTACGCAGTGGGAAGGGAAACGCGTGTTCTGTTACAATTGGGTCCTGCTCTGCACTGCTCTGTTGTGGACGCTCCCAAATCACTGAGCCCAGTAGGGAAGGCTTTGAAAGGCCCATTTACACAGGGGCATGGTAACGTAAAGCGGAAATGCGGCGCGGTAATTTACGTTGACACAAAAACTATTTTTCCGGACAGTACGGCTTTGAATGCTGCATTTTCACGAAACAAATGAAGCAGTTTTCACAATTTTCTCGAGACTCGGTTGGTGGATTGAGCTGAAATTTTTGCAGGTGTACTATTTCATGCATATGTTGGATCAGACAACGTATGGATGCTATTCTTTGACCTTGACCAATGTTGTGTAGGGGCTTTAAGTGTGCGAAGCTGTGGGCCTGTGCTTGACCACGGACTACCACTATTGTGCACTCATGCACACTCTTGGGTGACGCTTCGCACCAGGGATGCTGGAACCAAACACTAGCCAGACCCATGGTCAACCAGCACGGCTTGGGGTCAAGATTAGTCAAATTTGTCACACAATTTTTTTAAACTGCTTCTGAATTTGAAACACAGGTTACTGCACTGGAGCACAATTCGGTATTCCGTTCCCTTCCTTCCCTTCCCTTCCCCCATCCCAACCCGGATCAAGGCTGGCCCGGAACTGCCATGTGAGGGCGCTGCTCTAGGAGAGAGAAAGAGAGTCAACTGACCTCTAAGGCGTGATGAGGTGGGGAGATGAGGGTCTGTGGGTCAACCATCAGCGGAGATGGCACAGATGACCCTCAATGGTCCCCCTTCCCACCTCCCCCACCTCTTGTCTCGACGTCTTGCAGCTCATATAAGCACGGTGCTCAATATTGCCTCATTGAGAGTCAACTGACCTCTCGGTCATGATCAGGTGGGGAAATGAGGGTCTGTGGGTCAACCATCGGTGGAGATGGCACAGATGACCCTCAATGGTTCCCTTCCCACCTCCCCCACCTCTTGTCTCGCCGTCTTGCAGCTCATATAAGCACGGTGCTCAATATTGCCTCATTGAGAGTCAACTGACCTCTCGGTCATGATCAGGTGGAGAAATGAGGGTCTGTGGGTCAACCATCAGCGGAGATGGCACAGATGACCCTCAATAGTCCTCCCACCCTCCATGTACCTCCCCCCTTCTTCTTGTTTTCCAGCTCACAATCAGTTTTCCCTCATTGAGAGTCAACGGACCGACAGGGCCCTCACGAATATCAGGCAGGCCTCAACTTGACCCCAATTTGCACCTCAGCCTCCCCCTTTATTTTATTCATGATGGGATTCTTATGCATTATCAAGTCCCTGCATGCTGGGGAAAGGTTGTATACAAAATGTATTAGATCCCCCCCCCCCCCTGTATATGTAACCGAAGATGGCGTAATGAGGAATCTACTCCAAATGTCATTTTCGAGTACCGTAAACGGCATCGAAAGTCTAAACTGTGGGTTTCCAAATGTCAGACCCTCGATAGTTTTCGATCATTCATCTCAGTAAGCCATTTGCAGCAAATTTTACTCTACATTGTATTAATAGCCGGACGACAGTATGCCCGTACACAATTGATGACTCTCCCCACCCTACTCGCCTCCCCACCCTAAGAAAAAAAGGGGGAAAAAAGGACTGGTAACTTAGTTGTCATAGTTGAGTTGAGTTTGATTACTCATTATGTGCTAGAAGTGAAAATGATAACATCGTCCCAGTAAAATACATTAACATTTCAAGAGATGAGAGGGCCTGGCATTTTTTGATCCAAAACAGAGGCCTCGCTCGATGCCAGAATCCTTCCGCTTGCTAGGATCACATTGTCAGCCCTTCTGAATGTCCGACATTTAGACTCATTTACTCAGTCAGCATTAAACAAGTCTGCAACTTACTGTACTTTTTTTGGGGGGGTACCACTGTAATAAAACAAAAACGAACAGTGGTGACTCACGACAATGGGGAAAAAAGGGGGAAAAAAAGAAAAAAGATTCTGGATTTCAGATTTCAGATCAGTTCTGAAATTCATACAATCATTTATAACTCCGAGGTGATTCAGTCTGTGTTTTGATTTGTCCCGGCCTAAAAATTGAGGTCGATGCCGAGACCTGAACTTGTGCCCTGTCAGTCTGCCCATCAATTAGGAGTTTTAGTCCGATTTCAACGTCAGTCATCGACTCGTGGTTCAACTCAACCTTGTCGCTCAACCGCACGTCGCTCAACCTTGACGAACAGCCTGCAAATTGTCAGTTGGAAATTATGCTAGTAAATCAACTCCAGCCCCCTTTTTCCCTTCCCACATGTCAGACTATTAATTAGCTGCACTCTCTATTGCTCCTCTGTCCTTGCAAAATTGATTGCTTTATACGAGTTGATTCGAAAACAAACAAAAAAGGAGGAGGAGAAAGAGGAGACTACATGTGGTTTGTTTGTTATTATCATTTTTGTTTCATTGTTGATATCTTCTGACATGATTGGCTTATGTCAGCTGGCTTTTTCTCGTCTTTTTTTTTTGGGGGGGGGGTGGTGAATAATTGGGTCACATCAAGGCTTCGGTTTCCTGTCTGAGGTTTCACAGATGGAACGAGCGGCAATGGGTCGTGCGCAGAGTACAGCCAAACTGGACGACACGCGCGCGCCCCTGAATGTACCGTGTGTGCGCGCGCTGGTGCGGCCTTGTGCGCTTGCATGCAGCAGAGCTCCCACTGCCCGCCCCCATCACTCGGTTTTCATCGCTTCCCTCGCGCCCGAAACAGTCACGTCTCTGCAGCGCTTCTCGTGTAGGAAATCCGACAGCCACTTGATGGCGGGCAGAGCGCACACCCCACCCCCCCCCCCCCCGAAATGTTTTCCAAGAGTGACTCACCGACTCTCCGATAGGACCACACGCGCCCCTGAAAGCAGGCAATATGCGCACGGTGGAGAGTGGTGACATTGGCTGTCCCCCGCGCTATTTCTCTTTCTCATCTTCTTCCTGTGATTCTTCGCCACCAATGGCCATTGAAGGAGCGTCTTTGGTTTTGTCGGGGGGTGGGCTGAGGTGGTGGGGGGGGGGGACGGGGAGAAGTCAAGAGTAATGGAGGCTGTTGGTTTTTTGTGGTTGGTGGCAACCAGTCCGAGGGCAGCGAAACAAAGCAGTCCAGTCTGTCACCGGTGTCTATTCCTATTCCTGTTTGCGGATAAATAGCATTTATAACCCCACACAGCACTTCTGCCACTAGCCCATTCCTTGATGAGATCCTAACGTACGTGTATACATTTCTTTTTCAAACATGGATGCATTTCTTTTCTGACGTTTCCATCCTAGCAGGCCTTTGAGAGAGGCCCTGCTAGGATCGAAACGTCGGGCCCTCTAATCGTTTTTATTTATTTATTTATTTATTTCATTTTTCGGGATACATGTACAGCATTCACATCACAGCACACAAGTAAGAATAAAGTTGAAAATAGAAATAAATCAAACCATAAAACAAACAAACAAACAGACAAACAACACAGCAGCAATAACAGAAACAACCAATTAGCTCTCGTAGGATTGCCCAAAAGAAACTAGTTTCTGTCAGGGGCTCTCCAAACTAATTGGATGACAGAAAAAAAGAAAAAAAAGAAAAAGTATCTGTGTGTGTAATGTGTGCGTCTATGGCAGAACATCATGTCTGTGGATTGAGTTTGTGTCTGTCCATGAAAGGACGCATTGTTTTAACGTGGATTCTGGAAGTTGAGCAGCAGCCGGGCAGGTTTGTGCTCTTCCGTTGGCTCTGGGGAAGCTGCTGTTCTGACATCTGCTTTTGCAATGAAGTGAGGGGAACTACTCGTGCGCGCATACGTGTGCACCCAAACCCCAACCCCCGCCCCTCTTCCGACCCAGACAGATAAGCAGTCACATTGCTGCTCGTTAATCACCTTTGACAAGTTGATGGGATTATGGAAAAGGGAAGGAGGAGAGAGGCGTCTGGCTATACAGAAGCCATCCATAGAGATGGAGACCTATCGCTGTGCTTGTGCTCATCCCCGTCCTCAACCTCAACCTCAACTTCACCCTT
>CATLJK010000106.1:0-37500 GCA_949987565.1 Luidia sarsii
CTCCTCAGCAGGGAAAAACTGTGAATTAAGCGTCTCCACACTATTACAACCTCATGGCCTTGATATTCAGGAAGGGAACAACTTGTAGTAACCTTTTTTGGGGGGTTGGTTTGTTTTGTGACTGCCGTGCGGGCGCTTTCGTTCTGCGGTCGCAGGGTGCTTTTTTTTTTGTCAATGCATGGTTTTTTCTCCATGCACACGGCGTGTCACGCGTGAGAGGTTTCTTTCTTTTAGTGCGCACCATGCACGTTTTTAACCGCTCTGTTCCGCTACACCTTCTGGTCCAGTCGCCATCTTGTGCAGTCTTCAGTTTCGTAGTTGTTGTTTGGGCGGCTCTGTTACCGTACCACATCGTACGTGAATTTTCTGAGGAGTTTTGGACCGCCCGATTCACCCGGTTTCGCAGGACCGCACCGTGGGCTTGACCGCCCACCTTCGCAGGACCGCACCGTGGGCTCGGCCGCCCGGTTCGCAGGACCGCACCGTGGGCTTGACCGCCCACCTTCGAAGGACCGCACCGTGGGCTTGACCGCCCACCTTCGCAGGACCGCACCGTGGGCTCGGCCGCCCGGTTTCGCAGGACCGCACTGTGGGCTTGGCCGCCCACCTTTGCAGGACCGCACCGTGGGCTTGGCCGCCCACCTTTGCAGGACCGCACCGTGGGCTTGACCGCCCACCTTCGCAGGACCGCACCGTGGGCTCGGCCGCCCGGTTTCGCAGGACCGCACTGTGGGCTTGACCGCCCACCTTCGCAGGACCGCAGCGCGGGATCGGCCGCCCGTTACGCAGAACCATAGTGAACTTTCATTTATTTGCCTATTAATAGAACTCAATCTTTTGTTATTTTGATCATTCAAAATCTGATTCCGTGAGTCACCACTAACTAGTAGGTCCCTTCTGATTATATTTTGTATTGATTATATTTTCGTTCTAGTCATTTAAAAACCCACTCAAACCAAAGAGTACCTACAAACTAATCCTCACCTGTATAAAGGGCGATTGCAAGGGTCCAAGTTACTCTGAGTGTAATGCCTATTGAAGTCAGCAACGTGATTCCTCCTTGATCACATAAACAATTTACTCGACCACACAAATAGTGAGTATATTTCACCCGTAGAGAAAGGATATATTCCACATTTACAACAAAGTTTCTCCAATTCACGATCGAAGCACATCAGAACACCCAAAACCAAATCAATTTACCAGCAAACTCCAGCTCCGCTCCGCTGGGCTCTTTGTGTCGGCAGCACGGCTTGCCCCAGAAGGGCGTAACTTTCCACCAATCAGAGAGCAGGGTCTAAGAGTTACGCGTTATGGTCCTTTTCCAAAACCCGGCTTAGGCTCAGGCTCTGTCTTTCTTTCTTTCGTCCGTTAAATTTAAAGTACAAGGCTGAAAATGGGGGACTTTTGGCTTCGTTTCAGAATGTAGTACTGCGTTTTATTTGGGGCACATAGAGTGTACACAGTGCTATTTGAAGTTAATATACAAAAAACTGTTGCATACTGCTTACTGTCTAAAATGACCTGCAGAACTTGAATCTCAAAAGTTAGAGGGCCTGATGTTTTGATCCTAACAGAACCGTTCTCAAAGTCAAACAAAAAAGTAACAATATTTGTTTTCCAATTAGCCCTTTCATCAAACATAGGCTAGAACTTAAGCTAGGGCTTCTGTTCCTTTCATGGGGTGGATTTTGATTACCTATGCACTATGCAGAGTAGCTTTCAAGCCTCCGTCCACCTAATATTTGGTAAGAGATTTAGCACTCCCCTATCAACGCGCGGTACGAGCGTGTGCCGACATGGACGCGCATCCGCCATTACCAAAGAGGGCAACTTCAGCTCCAAGTGCTCGGATGTCAGTAGCAATCGCGCGTAATATGAATGGGGAAAAGTATAGCCGAAAGGTTGACAAGTGAATGCGGAAACTAAAAAATGTTATAGAAATGGTTTTTAGTAATGAAAGGAAAGGCCATTAATTCCTCAAGGGATTGGTGAATTTGAATGTCCTACTTTCTTTTGTAAAAATTGGGATTAGTTTGCCCCATTGAGATCCATGCATTTGCACCTTTTTGGTAATGGCGTCGCAGTCCCCTTGTCGGCACGCGTCACGCGATGAGTGCGCACTCTAGTTTATCAGTTATTCTTATAGAGCCCTTTTACACGTGTTAGCGAAGCTGTGTGTAGCCATAAAGCTCTATAAAATGTTGCAGTTCTGTTCAATCAAAAACCGTGGGAATACTTTGAGGGAGACTGGGAAGGACATTTGATTTATTTTGATCTGTGATGATGCGTTAAAAAGAAATTTAACCTCAACCACTTCATACTGATTCAAGAGGTTTCATTTGTGTTCTTCAACAAGTCATTTACATATATGAAGACAAGGTATTGGTGCAGTAATTCATGCTGTGTTTGAATGATTTAACTATGGTCTATTCTGGTTTTAATGATGATCAGTGGTTGGTGAGATTGAAATAAGATTATTCCTCTGTTCAGTAAATTAATAATTATGTTTCCTGTGTCATTCGTTTGTTTCAAGTACATTAATAACTCTTAAGATTTAGTGGGCCTGACGTTTCGATCCTAGCAGGACCTTTCTCAAAGGCAGAGTTTGCCTTTGTGAAATGTCCTGCTAGGATCGAAACGTCAGGCCCACTAAATTTGAAGATTTTCATTTTGGTAATTTTAGTCAGCAAGCAGTTTGTAACATTTTTGTATATCACATTAATAACTCATTATATGTTTTCATTTACAATTGGTATTTAGTATTTCGGACATTCAGATCCAAACGATTGGCTAAGTTCCCTGTAATTCCATCCCACTGAGAGGATATTCATTGCCATAACATTTTAAAACACGTTCTGCTCGTGTTTGGCTAAATTCGTTCAATTTTTTTATGGTACCCACAAAATGGGGACTTTAGAAAACATGTCAATTTCACTTTAGAAATCACGATGGTAATTTTGGAATTTGAAACTTCATTCCCACTTGTATTTGGAACTGTTGACATACTGTAGATAGCAGTTTTTGTACTTATATATCGTTTTCTTTTTCTTTTATATAATGCTTTATATATTAGTTCCAAGTTTTTTTAGTAAGAAGGACGTGTTTGTGTAGCGGATACACTCTCTAACTTCTAATTGGGTGACCCGAGTTCGAGTCCTGGCGATGTCAGTATTCTTGTTCGAAGTTCAAATTAGATAAGTAAGGCCTTTTAACTTTTGTTTCGACATCTAACCTGTCTTAAAAAGGGTATTTGAAACTTCATTCCCACTTGTAGTTTGAACTTAGTGTTTACATACTGCAGTTTTTGTACTGATATATTGTTCGTACTTATTTATTTTCTTTTAACTTTCAATGCAATGCTTTATATATTAGTTCCAAGTTTTTTAAGTAAGAAGGATGTGTTGGTCTAGCGGATACACTCTCTAACTTCTGACTTGGTGACCCGAGTTCGAGTCCTGGCGATGTCAGGGTCTTTGTTTGTACTTATATATTTTCTTTTAACTTTCAATGCGATGCTTTATATATTAGTTCCAAGTTTTTTAAGTAAGAAGGATGAGTTGGTGTAGCGGATACACTATCTGAATTCTAACTTGGTGACCCGAGTTCGAGTCCTGGCGATGTCAGGGCCCTTGTTCGAGTTTCAAATTAAATAAATAATGCGTTTTAACTTTTTTTTCTACATCTAATCTGTCTTAAAAAGTGTAAAATTCCATTTTATTTTATTTTATCTAGTGGGGTAGAGGGGGCGCCACAGGTTGTTGGTTTCGTTTTCGGGGGAGGTTGGGGTTTCGGGGGAGGTTGGGGTTTCGGGGGAGGTTGGGGTTTCGGGGGAGGTTGGGGTTTCGGGGGAGGTTGGGGTTTCGGGGGAGGTTGGGGTTTCGGGGGAGGTTGGGGTTTCGGGGGAGGTTGGGGTTTCGGGGGTGGTTGGGGTTTCGGGGGTGGTTGGGGTTTCGGGGGTGGTTGGGGTTTCGGGGGTGGTTGGGGTTTCGGGGGTGGTTGGGGTTTCGGGGGTGGTTGGGGTTTCGGGGGTGGTTGGGGTTTCGGGGGAGGTTGGGGTTTCGGGGGAGGTTGGGGTTTCGGGGGTGGTTGGGGTTTCGGGGGAGGTTGGGGTTTCGGGGGAGGTTGGGGTTTCGGGGGAGGTTGGGGATTCGGGGGAGGTTGGGGATTCGGGGGAGGTTGGGGTTTCGGGGGAGGCCGGGGTTTCGGGGTTGGCCGGGTATTCTGGGGGAGGTCTGCATCCACCCGGGATCGAACCCTCGGCCTTGAGGTTCCCAGTCGAGCCACTGAACCTCTAGCCTCATGAGTCCCCCCCACCCACCCCTCAAAAACCAATTTATTTAAACCTTCGGTTACCTTAATAATAGAATTAAAAACATTAAATTCAAGACTCCACTTCCCTGGGGATCGAACCTGGAACCTTGAGGTTACAGACCCTGGGACACCCACGACACGCTATGCGCATCAGTTGACTTTTTGTCGAAATTTCAGATACTTATAGGCTGGGTTTATACTTGGTAATTTTAAGAAGAAAATTTTTATGTTACATCCCTGGGGATCGAACCTGCAACCTTGAGGTTACAGACCCTGGGACACCCACGACACGCTATGCGCACCAGTTGACTTTTGGTCGAAATTTCAGATACTTATAGGTTGGGTTGGTATTTGATAATTTGAAGAAGAAAAATGTTAAGTTACATCCCTGGGGATCGAACCTGCAACCTTGAGGTTACAGACCCTGGGACAGCCACGACAAGCTATTCGCACCAGTTGGCTTTTGGTCGAAATTTCAGATACTTATAGGTTGGGTCTATACTTGGTAATTTGAAGAAGAAAAATGTTACGTTACATCCCTGGGGATCGAACCTGCAACCTTGAGGTTACAGACCCTGGGACACCCACGACACGCTATGCGCACCAGTTGACTTTTGGTCGAAATTTCAGATACTTATAGATTGGGTTTGTACTTGATAATTTGAAGAAGAAAAATGTTACGTTACATCCCTGGGGATCGAACCTGCAACCTTGAGGTTACAGACCCTTGGAAACCCACGACACGCTATGCGCACCAGTTGACTTTTGGTCGAAATTTCAGATACTTATAGGTTGTGTTTGTACTTGATAATATGAAGAAGAAAAATGTTACGTTCCATCCCTGGGGATCGAACCTGCAAACTTGAGGTTACAGACCCTGGGACACCCACGACACGCTAGGCGCACCAGTTGACTTTTGGTCGAAATTTCAGATACTTATAGGTTGGGTTTATACTTGGTAATTTGAAGAAGAAAAAAAATTATGTTACATCCCTGGGGATCGAACCAGCAACCTTAGGGTTACAGACCCTGGGACACCCACGACACGCTATGCGCACCGGTTTACTTTTTGTCGAAATTTCAGATACTTATAGGTTGGGTTTGTACTTAATAATTTGAAGAAGAAAAATGTTACCTTACATCCCTGGAGATCGAACCTGCAACCTTGAGGTTACAGACCCTGGGACACCCACGACACGCTATGCGCACCAGTTTCCTTTTGGTCAAAATTTCAGATACTTATAGGTTGGGTTTATACTTGGTAATTTGAAGAAGAAAAATGTTAAGTTACATCCCTGGGGATCGAACCTGCAACCTTGAGGTTACAGACCCTGGGACAGCCACGACAAGCTATTCGCACCAGTTGGCTTTTGGTCGAAATTTCAGATACTTATAGGTTGGGTCTATACTTGGTAATTTGAAGAAGAAAAATGTTACGTTACATCCCTGGGGATCGAACCTGCAACCTTGAGGTTACAGACCCTGGGACACCCACGACACGCTATGCGCACCGGTTTACTTTTTGTCGAAATTTCAGATACTTATAGGTTGGGTTTGTACTTAATAATTTGAAGAAGAAAAATGTTACGTTACATCCCTGGGGATCGAACCTGCAACCTTGAGGTTACAGACCCTGGGACACCCACGACACGCTATGCGCACCGGTTTACTTTTTGTCGAAATTTCAGATACTTATAGGTTGGGTTTGTACTTAATAATTTGAAGAAGAAAAATGTTACGTTACATCCCTGGGGATCGAACCTGCAACCTTGAGGTTACAGACCCTGGGACACCCACGACACGCTATGCGCACCAGTTGACTTTTGGTCGAAATTTCAGATACTTATAGGTTGTGTTTATACTTGGTAATTTGAAGAAGAAAAAAATTATGTTACATCCCTGGGGATCGAACCAGCAACCTTGGGGTTACAGACCCTGGGACACCCACGACACGCTATGCGCACCAGTTGACTCTTGGTCGAAATTTCAGATACTTATAGGTTGGGTTTATACTTGGTAATTTGAAGAAGAAAAATGTTACGTTACATCCCTGGGGATCGAACCTGCAACCTCGAGGTTACAGACCCTGGGACAGCCACGACACGCTATGCGCACCAGTTGACTTTTGGTCAAAATTTCAGATTCTTATAGGTTGGGTTTATACTTGGTAATTTGAAGAAGAAAAATGTTACGTTACATCCCTGGGAATCGAACCTGCAACCTTGAGGTGACAGACCTTGGGACACCCACGACACGCTATGCGCACCAGTTGACTTTTGGTCGAAATTTCAGATACTTATAGGTTGGGTTTGTACTTGGTAATTTGAAGAAGAAATATTTTACGTTACATCCCTGGGGATCGAACCTGCAACCTTGATGTTACAGACCCTCGGACACCCACGACACGCTATGCGCACCAGTTGACTTTTGGTCGAAATTTGAGATACTTATAGGTTGGATTTGTACTTGGTAATTTGAAGAAGAAAAATGTTACGTTACATCCCTGGGAATCGAACCTGCAACCTTGAGGTGACAGACCTTGGGACACCCACGACACGCTATGCGCACCAGTTGACTTTTGGTCGAAATTTCAGATACTTATAGGTTGGGTTTGTACTTGGTGATTTGAAGAAGAAAAATGTTACGTTACATCCCTGGGGATTGAACCTGCAACCTTGAGGTTACAGACCATGGGACACCCACGACAATCTATGCGCACCAGTTGACTTTTGGTCGAAATTTCAGATACTTATAGGTTGGGTTTATACTTGGTAATTTGAAGAAGAAAAATGTTATGTTACATCCCTGGGGATCGAACGAGCAACCTTGAGGTTACAGACCCTGGGACACCAACGATAAGCTATGCGCACCAGTTAATATTTCGGTCGAAATTTCAGATACTTATAGGTTGGGTTTAAACTTGGTAATTTGAAGAAGAAAAATGTTATGTTACATCCCTAGGTATTGAACCTAAAAAAAAATGAGGTTACAGACCCTGGGACACCCACGACAGGCTATGCGCACCAGTTGACTTTCGGTCGAAATTTCAGATACTTATAGGTTGGGTTTATACTTGGTAATTTGAAGAAGAAAATTTTTATGTTACATCCCTGGGGATCGAACCTGCAACCTTGAGGTTACAAACCCTGGGACATCCACGACAAGCTATGCGCACCAGTTGACTTTCGGTCGAAATTTCAGATACTTATAGGTTGGGTTTATACTTGGTAATTTGAAGAAGAAAAATGTTACGTTACATCCCTGGGGATCGAACGTGCAACCTTGAGGTTACAGACCCTGGGACACCAACGATAAGCTATGCGCACCAGTTGACTTTTGGTCGAAATTTCAGATACTTATATGTTGAGTTTGTACTTGATAATTTAAAGAAGAAAAATGTTACGTTACATCCCTGGGGATCGAACCTGCAACCTTGAGGTTACAGACCCTGGGACATCCACGACAAGCTATGCGCACCAGTTGACTTTTGGTCGAAATTTCAGATACTTATAGGTTAGGTTTGTACTTGGTAATTTGAAGATGAAAAATGTTACGTTACATCCCTGGGGATCGAAACTGCAACCTTGAGGTAACAGACCCTGGGACATCTACGACAAGCTATGCGCACCAGTTGACTTTTGGTCGAAATTTCAGATACTTATAGGTTGGGTTTATACTTGGTAATTTGAAGAAGAAAAATGTTACGTTACAACCCTGGGGATCGAACCTGCAACCTTTAGGTTACAGACCCTGGGACACCCACGACAAGCTATACGCACCAGTTGGCTTTTGGTTAAAATTTCAGATACTTATAGCTTGGGTTTATACTTGGTAATTTGAAGAAGAAAAATGTTACGTTACATCCCTGGGGATCGAACCTGCAACCTTGAGGTTACAGACCCTGGGACACGAACGACACGCTATGCGCACCAGTTGACTTTTGGTCGAAATTTCAGATACTTATAGGCTGGGTTTATACTTGGTAATTTTAAGAAGAAAATTTTTATGTTACATCCCTGGGGATCGAACCTGCAACCTTGAGGTTACAGACCCTGGGACACCCACGACACGCTATGCGCACCAGTTGACTTTTGGTCGAAATTTCAGATACTTATAGGTTGGGTTGGTATTTGATAATTTGAAGAAGAAAAATGTTAAGTTACATCCCTGGGGATCGAACCTGCAACCTTGAGGTTACAGACCCTGGGACAGCCACGACAAGCTATTCGCACCAGTTGGCTTTTGGTCGAAATTTCAGATACTTATAGGTTGGGTCTATACTTGGTAATTTGAAGAAGAAAAATGTTACGTTACATCCCTGGGGATCGAACCTGCAACCTTGAGGTTACAGACCCTGGGACACCCACGACACGCTATGCGCACCAGTTGACTTTTGGTCGAAATTTCAGATACTTATAGATTGGGTTTGTACTTGATAATTTGAAGAAGAAAAATGTTACGTTACATCCCTGGGGATCGAACCTGCAACCTTGAGGTTACAGACCCTTGGAAACCCACGACACGCTATGCGCACCAGTTGACTTTTGGTCGAAATTTCAGATACTTATAGGTTGTGTTTGTACTTGATAATATGAAGAAGAAAAATGTTACGTTCCATCCCTGGGGATCGAACCTGCAAACTTGAGGTTACAGACCCTGGGACACCCACGACACGCTAGGCGCACCAGTTGACTTTTGGTCGAAATTTCAGATACTTATAGGTTGGGTTTATACTTGGTAATTTGAAGAAGAAAAAAAATTATGTTACATCCCTGGGGATCGAACCAGCAACCTTAGGGTTACAGACCCTGGGACACCCACGACACGCTATGCGCACCGGTTTACTTTTTGTCGAAATTTCAGATACTTATAGGTTGGGTTTGTACTTAATAATTTGAAGAAGAAAAATGTTACCTTACATCCCTGGAGATCGAACCTGCAACCTTGAGGTTACAGACCCTGGGACACCCACGACACGCTATGCGCACCAGTTTCCTTTTGGTCAAAATTTCAGATACTTATAGGTTGGGTTTATACTTGGTAATTTGAAGAAGAAAAATGTTAAGTTACATCCCTGGGGATCGAACCTGCAACCTTGAGGTTACAGACCCTGGGACAGCCACGACAAGCTATTCGCACCAGTTGGCTTTTGGTCGAAATTTCAGATACTTATAGGTTGGGTCTATACTTGGTAATTTGAAGAAGAAAAATGTTACGTTACATCCCTGGGGATCGAACCTGCAACCTTGAGGTTACAGACACTGGGACACCCACGACACGCTATGCGCACCGGTTTACTTTTTGTCGAAATTTCAGATACTTATAGGTTGGGTTTGTACTTAATAATTTGAAGAAGAAAAATGTTACGTTACATCCCTGGGGATCGAACCTGCAACCTTGAGGTTACAGACCCTGGGACACCCACGACACGCTATGCGCACCGGTTTACTTTTTGTCGAAATTTCAGATACTTATAGGTTGGGTTTGTACTTAATAATTTGAAGAAGAAAAATGTTACGTTACATCCCTGGGGATCGAACCTGCAACCTTGAGGTTACAGACCCTGGGACACCCACGACACGCTATGCGCACCGGTTTACTTTTTGTCGAAATTTCAGATACTTATAGGTTGGGTTTGTACTTAATAATTTGAAGAAGAAAAATGTTACGTTACATCCCTGGGGATCGAACCTGCAACCTTGAGGTTACAGACCCTGGGACACCCACGACACGCTATGCGCACCAGTTGACTTTTGGTCGAAATTTCAGATACTTATAGGTTGGGTTTGTACTTGGTAATTTGAAGAAGAAATATTTTACGTTACATCCCTGGGGATCGAACCTGCAACCTTGATGTTACAGACCCTCGGACACCCACGACACGCTATGCGCACCAGTTGACTTTTGGTCGAAATTTGAGATACTTATAGGTTGGATTTGTACTTGGTAATTTGAAGAAGAAAAATGTTACGTTACATCCCTGGGAATCGAACCTGCAACCTTGAGGTGACAGACCTTGGGACACCCACGACACGCTATGCGCACCAGTTGACTTTTGGTCGAAATTTCAGATACTTATAGGTTGGGTTTGTACTTGGTGATTTGAAGAAGAAAAATGTTACGTTACATCCCTGGGGATTGAACCTGCAACCTTGAGGTTACAGACCATGGGACACCCACGACAATCTATGCGCACCAGTTGACTTTTGGTCGAAATTTCAGATACTTATAGGTTGGGTTTATACTTGGTAATTTGAAGAAGAAAAATGTTATGTTACATCCCTGGGGATCGAACGTGCAACCTTGAGGTTACAGACCCTGGGACACCAACGATAAGCTATGCGCACCAGTTAATATTTCGGTCGAAATTTCAGATACTTATAGGTTGGGTTTAAACTTGGTAATTTGAAGAAGAAAAATGTTATGTTACATCCCTAGGTATTGAACCTAAAAAAAAATGAGGTTACAGACCCTGGGACACCCACGACAGGCTATGCGCACCAGTTGACTTTCGGTCGAAATTTCAGATACTTATAGGTTGGGTTTATACTTGGTAATTTGAAGAAGAAAATTTTTATGTTACATCCCTGGGGATCGAACCTGCAACCTTGAGGTTACAAACCCTGGGACATCCACGACAAGCTATGCGCACCAGTTGACTTTCGGTCGAAATTTCAGATACTTATAGGTTGGGTTTATACTTGGTAATTTGAAGAAGAAAAATGTTACGTTACATCCCTGGGGATCGAACCTGCAACCTTGAGGTTACAGACCATGGGACACCCACGACAATCTATGCGCACCAGTTGACTTTTGGTCGAAATTTCAGATACTTATAGGTTGGGTTTATACTTGGTAATTTGAAGAAGAAAAATGTTATGTTACATCCCTGGGGATCGAACGTGCAACCTTGAGGTTACAGACCCTGGGACACCAACGATAAGCTATGCGCACCAGTTGACTTTTGGTCGAAATTTCAGATACTTATATGTTGAGTTTGTACTTGATAATTTAAAGAAGAAAAATGTTACGTTACATCCCTGGGGATCGAACCTGCAACCTTGAGGTTACAGACCCTGGGACATCCACGACAAGCTATGCGCACCAGTTGACTTTCGGTCGAAATTTCAGATACTTATAGCTTGGGTTTAAACTTGGTAATTTGAAGAAGAAAAATGTTACGTTTCATCCCTAGGTATCGAACCTGCAAACTTGAGGTTACAGACCATGGGACACCCACGACAAGCTATGCGCACCAGTTGACTTTTGGTCGAAATTTCAGATACTTATAGGTTGGGTTTGTACTTGGTAATTTGAAGATGAAAAATGTTATGTTACATCTCTGGGGATCGAACCTGCAACCTTGAGGTTACAGACCCTGGGTCACCCACGACAAGCTATGCGAACCAGTTGACTTTTGGTCGAAATTTCAGATACTTATAGGTTAGGTTTATACTTGGTAATTTGAAGAAGAAACATGTTACGTTACATCCCTGGGGATCGAACCTGCAACCTTGAGGTTACAGACCATGGGACACCCACGACAAGCTATGCGGACCAGTTGACTTTTGGTCGAAAATTCAGATACTTATAGGTTGGGTTTATACTTGGTAATTTGAAGAAGAACAATTTTACGTTACATCCCTGGGGATCGAACCTGCAACCTTGAGGTTACAGACCCTGGGACACCCACGACACGCTATGCGCACCAGTTGACTTTTTGTCGAAATTTCAGATACTTATAGGTTGTGTTTATACTTGGTAATTTGAAGAAGAAAAAATTTATGTTACATCCCTGGTGATCGAACCTGCAACCTTGAGGTTACAGACCCTGGGACACCCACGACAAGCTATGCGCACCAGTTGACTTTCGGTCGAAATTTCAGATACTTATAGGTTGGGTTTAAACTTGGTAATTTGAAGAAGAAATATTTTACGTTACATCCCTGGGGATCGAACCTGCAACCTTGATGTTACAGACCCTCGGACACCCACGACACGCTATGCGCACCAGTTGACTTTTGGTCGAAATTTGAGATACTTATAGGTTGGATTTGTACTTGGTAATTTGAAGAAGAAAAATGTTACGTTACATCCCTGGGAATCGAACCTGCAACCTTGAGGTGACAGACCTTGGGACACCCACGACACGCTATGCGCACCAGTTGACTTTTGGTCGAAATTTCAGATACTTATAGGTTGGGTTTGTACTTGGTGATTTGAAGAAGAAAAATGTTACGTTACATCCCTGGGGATTGAACCTGCAACCTTGAGGTTACAGACCATGGGACACCCACGACAATCTATGCGCACCAGTTGACTTTTGGTCGAAATTTCAGATACTTATAGGTTGGGTTTATACTTGGTAATTTGAAGAAGAAAAATGTTATGTTACATCCCTGGGGATCGAACGTGCAACCTTGAGGTTACAGACCCTGGGACACCAACGATAAGCTATGCGCACCAGTTAATATTTCGGTCGAAATTTCAGATACTTATAGGTTGGGTTTAAACTTGGTAATTTGAAGAAGAAAAATGTTATGTTACATCCCTAGGTATTGAACCTAAAAAAAAATGAGGTTACAGACCCTGGGACACCCACGACAGGCTATGCGCACCAGTTGACTTTCGGTCGAAATTTCAGATACTTATAGGTTGGGTTTATACTTGGTAATTTGAAGAAGAAAATTTTTATGTTACATCCCTGGGGATCGAACCTGCAACCTTGAGGTTACAAACCCTGGGACATCCACGACAAGCTATGCGCACCAGTTGACTTTCGGTCGAAATTTCAGATACTTATAGGTTGGGTTTATACTTGGTAATTTGAAGAAGAAAAATGTTACGTTACATCCCTGGGGATCGAACCTGCAACCTTGAGGTTACAGACCATGGGACACCCACGACAATCTATGCGCACCAGTTGACTTTTGGTCGAAATTTCAGATACTTATAGGTTGGGTTTATACTTGGTAATTTGAAGAAGAAAAATGTTATGTTACATCCCTGGGGATCGAACGTGCAACCTTGAGGTTACAGACCCTGGGACACCAACGATAAGCTATGCGCACCAGTTGACTTTTGGTCGAAATTTCAGATACTTATATGTTGAGTTTGTACTTGATAATTTAAAGAAGAAAAATGTTACGTTACATCCCTGGGGATCGAACCTGCAACCTTGAGGTTACAGACCCTGGGACATCCACGACAAGCTATGCGCACCAGTTGACTTTCGGTCGAAATTTCAGATACTTATAGCTTGGGTTTAAACTTGGTAATTTGAAGAAGAAAAATGTTACGTTTCATCCCTAGGTATCGAACCTGCAAACTTGAGGTTACAGACCATGGGACACCCACGACAAGCTATGCGCACCAGTTGACTTTTGGTCGAAATTTCAGATACTTATAGGTTGGGTTTGTACTTGGTAATTTGAAGATGAAAAATGTTATGTTACATCTCTGGGGATCGAACCTGCAACCTTGAGGTTACAGACCCTGGGTCACCCACGACAAGCTATGCGAACCAGTTGACTTTTGGTCGAAATTTCAGATACTTATAGGTTAGGTTTATACTTGGTAATTTGAAGAAGAAACATGTTACGTTACATCCCTGGGGATCGAACCTGCAACCTTGAGGTTACAGACCATGGGACACCCACGACAAGCTATGCGGACCAGTTGACTTTTGGTCGAAAATTCAGATACTTATAGGTTGGGTTTATACTTGGTAATTTGAAGAAGAACAATTTTACGTTACATCCCTGGGGATCGAACCTGCAACCTTGAGGTTACAGACCCTGGGACACCCACGACACGCTATGCGCACCAGTTGACTTTTTGTCGAAATTTCAGATACTTATAGGTTGTGTTTATACTTGGTAATTTGAAGAAGAAAAAATTTATGTTACATCCCTGGTGATCGAACCTGCAACCTTGAGGTTACAGACCCTGGGACACCCACGACAAGCTATGCGCACCAGTTGACTTTCGGTCGAAATTTCAGATACTTATAGGTTGGGTTTAAACTTGGAAATTGGAAGAAGAAAAATTTTACGTTACATCCCTGGAGATCGAACCTGCAACCTTTAGGTTACAGACCCTGGGACACCCACGACAAGCTATTCGCACCAGTTGGTTTTTGGTCAAATTTTCAGATACTTATAGGTTGGGTTTATACTTGGTAATTTGAAGAAGAAAAATGTTACGTTACATCCCTGGGGATCGAACCTGCAACCTTGAGGTTACAGACCCTGGGACACCAACGACAAGCTATGCGCACCAGTTGACTTTTGGTCGAAATTTCAGATACTTATAGGTTAGGTTTGTACTTGGTAATTTGAAGATGAAAAATGTTACGTTACATCCCTGGGGATGAACCTGCAACCTTGAGGTTACAGACCCTGGGACACCCACGACACGCTAGGCGCACCAGTTGACTTTTGGTCGAAATTTCAGATACTTATAGGTTGGGTTTATACTTGGTAATTTGAAGAAGAAAAAAAATTATGTTACATCCCTGGGGATCGAACCAGCAACCTTAGGGTTACAGACCCTGGGACACCCACGACACGCTATGCGCACCGGTTTACTTTTTGTCGAAATTTCAGATACTTATAGGTTGGGTTTGTACTTAATAATTTGAAGAAGAAAAATGTTACGTTACATCCCTAGGTATCGAACCTGCAAACTTGAGGTTACAGACCATGGGACACCCACGACAAGCTATGCGCACCAGTTGACTTTTGGTCGAAATTTCAGATACTTATAGGTTGGGTTTGTACTTGGTAATTTGAAGATGAAAAATGTTATGTTACATCTCTGGGGATCGAACCTGCAACCTTGAGGTTACAGACCCTGGGTCACCCACGACAAGCTATGCGAACCAGTTGACTTTTGGTCGAAATTTCAGATACTTATTGGTTGGGTTTGTACTTGGTAATTTGAAGAAGAAAAATGTACTGTTGCATCCCATGGGATTGAACCTGCAACCTAGACCTTTGACCTCATTCAAAATTAATGACCTAATGAACAATTTTTGTCCTTATTCATTTTTTTTAATTTTTATTAAATATGATAATAGTTGTATATTATGCGCTCTGCGCTCCACGGTGCCTGAGGGGCAGGGGGTTGATCCCTAGGTGGGGGCGCCTCATCACAGGGTGCCACGAGGGTTAAGGCGCAGTAGTTGAGGTGCCCTTCCGGGACGCGTAAATTTTTTTTCGTAGGAGGGTTAGGGGCAAGTATTATAAATGGGGTGTCGTAATCTTCTTCCGTCGTATTTTTTAAACAATCGACACGCCTTTTTATGATAATTCATGAAAATTGCCCCTAACCCTCCTACGAAAAAAAAAATATGCTTCCGGTACCTCTCCCTGGGACAGCCAAGTGGTTGGAATTACTGCCGTTGATTTTGTTGTGCTGATAATAAATCCCCAATGAGGTCCGAGGTAATTAACAATGATTGTTGCTAATTGAATTTCTATTGAGTCCGAGTTAATCAAATCTGTCAGCGGGGAGTATATTTCTAGTATCGCTTGTTGTTCCCCTCCGCGTACGGGTACCCGCTCACCTGTACGCAAAAGGCGTAGCACTGGGCGATAAGCGCCACAAAAATACGAAACAGACCTTCAGTCACAAAAATCAGGCAGGGCAAAAGAGATAAATTCAAAGGTTTATTTCAAATTTTCAATCATTGGATACACTTTTTGACAGACAATTTGTGACATGAATCAGATTTTGTGCGTTTTTCAATTAACCATCATAAATGCCATGACGAATATTTTAAAGAGGCAAGTCAGGAGAGTAAGGATGTAATTGCAATTTTATTCAACCATGTTTGCATGTATATAACAGTTTTGGGTGCTGAAATCCTGCTGACAAATGTGAGTCTTGCTAAGTTATAGTACGGTCAATTGACTGGTAAACCCTCTCCGTTGAACTACATCATTGCTTTAAAAAAATAGGTGAGACTAAGAGTGCTGGTATACAGAAACAGTGGTCTCGGGTCCAAGTCAAAGTTTTCTTTACCATTTTTCAAAATGGGTTCCCAGTCAGTTTTGCCTTTAATTGTTTGATTGAATAAATGAAAAATCTTTCAAAATCCACTGGGGATTGGGGGACCACCGAAAGTAATGATTTCTTTCAGTGAAATTTTGTTTTGTTTTGGGTCCCTTATATTTCATATTTTTTATCTGCAAATGTTAAAGACTTCTCACAGGGTTGCTACATTTCCGAGCTGGATTTTTTTTGGTAGCTGGTCTCTTCCAACCTCCTGCGCAATGTGAACAGTAGGTCATGCACCAGTGGGTCTCCGTGACTCTTTTCCAAAACTCGGCTTAGGCTCAGGCTCCGGCTTTGTCTTTCTTACTTTTGTCCATTTTCAGTATATTGTATTTAGGCATGCAAACGAGAGGCCTTAGGCTTCGTTTTGGAATGTTATAATGCATTTTGAAAAAGAAATCCAAAGCTTCAACTTCAACAAAGAACTCCAACCTGTATTTCCAGCTTTTGGATATCAGAGTCGGAGTCAAACCCTAATACAGGTTTTGGAAAAGGGCCCATATATTATATCAAACTCAGGGCAGCCATCTTTCTGCACCACCCCGGATCTATACAGACTGTGCACAGGGGAATGCCTAGTACTACATACAATATTCCAGTGTGCAAGATGGCCATGCATTTCTGACTGCGCACCTTGGTCTTAACCCTAACGCTTTGCACCTCCCGCACAGGACACACACTGTATACCGCAATTTACCACAGTGCCCACAGGGGTGTAGGCTCACATACCACAGGTCACCACAAAAACCCGGCTGTGGAATGTCCTTGTGCCTGGCCCTTATCCTCCCAAAGGAAAAACCATATGTGACCCGGCACAGCACAATGAGGAATAACCCCATTTTTGAGATTTTGAGGTTTTCTAATGATGTAAAAGAGTATACCATTAGCTTTTAAATGATATCCAACTATAACATCCTCTAATACTTAAAATTTCCGAAAAAAATAAATACAATTGATTTGTAATCGAATTGTGAAGATACTTTAACTTCAGGCGTTGTTTACTCAAAAAGTGTTTTGGTGGGATATTCCTCATGTCGTTGTGCCGGGTCACATATGTGGTAAGTTGTGGTTTCCATGCCGGTTAGGGTTTTAATGCAGACATTATGACTGATAACTTTGCCTTTTGAGATCTTACTCCTGACACAGTCATGCCTTCTCCTGACACAGTCATCGAGAAGGCAGTGTCTGTGTTGGCGCCCGTTCTGACCGGTCGACTGGGCAAGTCAATTAAGGCCAGGGCCAGCCTAGCAGGGCGTCGCGGGCATTGAATTCTCCCCCATCACATTAAAGGCCTTATACAACATTGGGAAGATCGGAAAACATCGATATCCACAGATTTCCTTCTAATTTGCACAGCTTGTATAATTATGGTTATGGTAGAATCCTCGTGTTGAAATCTTACGTTCTGGGATGCTGTACTTCTCGAGAAATCAAACATCGAAAAATAGTTTATTCTTCGCGAGTAATAAACTATTTCTTACACTTCAGATTGGTGCAAAAACCGTGACAGTTTTTTACCTTTTTTCTACTTTCTCAGATCACCATTTGAGTTAAAACCTTCGCAGGATTGCTTGATGTTTAATGGTTTAACACACAAACTGTGGCAATCTTTTGACATTTACCAATGTTGTATTGGACCTTTAAGTGCGGCTTGGACATTCCAGAAAGGTGTCTGCTTTGGTACTTTTCGAAAGATTTCTTCTACTTTTTTTTTCGAAGGAGTGGGAGGGGGGGGGGTCGAATGACGTGGATGGCCGGATTCCAAACAGATGCAGAAGAGATTAGTCCGCAGTGAGCGCTTTCGTGTTTCAATTTTGGCTGCCTGACTTCTGGCTGCCTCATCGGTACAAGATAGATTTGCATCAGCGAAACTAAATTAAATATCATCTTGGATGCAGTATGCATTCGACAGCTGGGAGGGGAGAGGGGGGTGGGTCAAAATCCAGTTCGGAGAGAGAGCGAGGTCATGAACTTCCAAGTGCACAGGCTTCCGTGGCGGTGTGCAGACATTGTGTTACTGTAACAATTAAGAATACGATTGTTAGTAAATAGGATCTCTCTATCGAAGCGGAACGGAATGACATAGATCCGTTGAAGTCACAGACATGGATGTGTCATGAAGAAACTTGGGTGCAAAGGCCCACCTGATGTCTCTCAAGCAAGCAGCCTAACTTATTTAGCTCCCCTGGAAACGAGGGGGCCAGGGGGATGGGCCGACGCTTGGTGGCAGCAGACATTCCACAGAATTCTACCGAGTGTCCCACTTAAAAACGCCCACACAGTGACGCCGACACACATAGGCCAACCGTCGGCTTTGGGAGATTGGCACAGGGAAAGGGTGTTCTCTGTACATATTCTATGGAACAGACAAAGTGCAATGTTACTTCGAATTTTGCTGTGAGGGAGAGAGGGAGAGGGGTGAGAGGGGGAGAGGGAGAGAGGGAGAGAGGGAGGGAGAAAGGGAGAGAGGGAGAGGGGGAGAGGGGGGAGAGGGAGAGAGGGAGGGAGAGAGGGAGAGAGGGAGAGGGGGAGAGGGGGAGAGGGAAACATGGGGAGGGAGAGAGGGGAGAGAAGAAGAGAGGGAGAAGGAAGAAAGGGAGAGAGTGAGAGAGGGAGAGAAGGAGAGAGGGAGAGAGGGGCGGGAGAGAGGGAGGGAGGGGAAGAGGGAGAGAGGGAGAGAGGGAGAGAGAAAGAGCGGGAGAGAGGTAGGGAGGGAGAGAGGGAGAGAGGGAGAGAGGGAGAGAGGGAGGGAGGGAGAGAGGGAGAGAGGGGAAGGGGAGGGAGGGAGGGAGAGAAGGAGAGGGGTAGAGAGGGAGAGAGGGAGAGAGGGAGAGAGAGGGGAAGGGGAGGGGGAGAGGGAGAGAGGGATAGAGGGGAGAGGGAGAGAAGGAAAAAGGGAGAGAAGGAGAGAGGGAGAAAGGGAGAGAGATAGAGAGAGATAGAGAGATAGACAGAGAAAGAGAGAGAGAGAGAGAGAGAGAGGGAGAGAGGGAGCGAAGGAACTCTACTCCGGCCATCAGTGTACCGAACAAGGACAAGTACCTGTCAAGTTTAAAGAGTGGAAGGGGAGTGGAGGCGGCGATCGAGGATGCACGGGGAAAAGAAAAGTGCCGCGGGCGACCGGCCCATAGACGTCGACCCACGCGTTTGACCGGCCTCGACGGGCTCGGGCCAAGGCAGCGCTCGGGGTTCGGAGGCGAGCGACGCGAAGCCATCAGAGAGCGCAGCAGGACCACGGCTCCCACGGGAAGGGAAGCGAATGGCACACTGTTTACCTTGGCGGTGGCAAGGATAGCTGCGCTGACATTTTGGAGGTTTTTTTTGTTTTGTAGAAACAGTTCCGGAAGGGATGTTTGCACTCCAACATGCGACTCCTGGCGGCGGTATACCCTGTATATATATATGTATAAAAAAAAATAAGATAGGTAAGAAATAATTTGTTGAGCCCTGTTTTCTTAAAGACACTGTTTTCATTGATCTACAATGCCCGAGTACATGTTTTCGGGCCTTGGGGGTGAGATGGGTAGAGGAGGGGGCTGTAACGTGATCGACACGTTCGACCCTTTGGTTTCAGAGGGGGAGGGGAGGGGAGGGGAGGGTAGAGAGGGAGGAAGCGCTGGCGAATTCCCGACTCCGCGGAGGATAGAAGAGCCGGACGGAGAAGGGAAAAGTCGAGGATTCCAGTCATACACGAAGGCAGCTGCGTGCCAGCAATTTAATCATAATTAACTGCGACGCAATCGATGAATCCCATTCATGCACATCTGCGTTAGTTTTTTTTGTACTTCCTTTATCTCGGATGGAATCCCGTCTCCCCATTCTCAGACAGAGTCTAATTAAAAACCAAAAATAAAAAAGACAGACAAATAGATACAACCCCCATCCTATACGTCATTCCTGAGCAATGCACGCTGCTGCGTATAAACCTTTCTATGCCGTTGAGAACACCTGATGTATACGGAGGTGTATGTAAAACGATGTATACGGAGTTTCGGGACCTTCAATGGTAAAAAAACACACACAACATCGCTCTTAAAGGCCCGATACAACATTGGGAAGATCGGAAAACATCGATGTCCACAGATTTCCTTCTAATTTACACAGTTTGTAGATGGTCATGATAGAATCCTCATGTTGAAATCTTACGGTATGGGATGCTGTACTTCCCTAGAAATTTTCACTCAAACATCGACAAATAGTTTATTAACAAGTAATAAACTATTTCCGTGATATTTTTTTAAAAACCTTTTTCTTCTTTCTCAGATCACCATTTGAGCTAAAACCTTCGTAGGATTGCTTTTTGGAGATGTTTAATGGTTTAACACAGGAACTGTGGCAATCTTTTGACCTTTACCGATGTTGTATAGGGCCTTTTAAGGCCCTATAGTACATCGGTAAAGGTCAAAAGATTGCCACAGTTTGCGTGCTAAACCATTAAACATCCCAGAAAAGAAACCCTGCAAAGGTTTACTCACGAGAAATAAACTACTTGTCGATGTTTCAGTGAAGATTTCTGTAAAAGTACAGCATTCCAGACCGTGAGATTTCAGCATGAGGATTATATCGTGACCATCTACAAACTGTGTCAATTAGAAGGAAATCAGGCATCGATGTTTTCCGATCTTTCCCAATGTTGTATTGGGCCTTTAAAAGTCCACGGCTCTGAACCGCGATGTCATTTTTCTTCTTCTCCTGAGACGCTCGCTTGCACGAGACGGAAGGGGGAGGAGAAGGAGGTCGGGGATGTGGTGGCGGTAAAGTGAGATCTGATAAGACCGCATTATCACGGCCAGGATTGAAGCGCAGAAAAAGGACCCTAACTAGATTTTAGGCGGGGAGTGGGTCTTAAGGCTTGGAGCTGGCTCGTCGTATATGCATAGCTCAGGGCGCGCCGTGGCACGGCACGGCAGACTTTTGATTCGCGCCCGGTCGCATACATCGGCTAAACAAACCGGGTCGATTCTCTTTTAATACAATTTACCCCGCTAAATGCCCCTCGCCCGGTACCCATCCGTTATCAATTAGGTTCCCCCACCCCCACCGACCGACCGACCGGGACGACGCGTGCCGAGCGTGAAGACTTCGCCGTCCGCCCGGTTGGGCGCACGGGCTCTCTCCCTCCCCTCCCTCGTCTAGTCTCCGCCGTCACAGAGACTCCTGGTGGAGTGACACTAATTTCTAATTTTGATTTGATCCATCCGCCACCCGTCGAAGGGTGAGCTGCACTTTTTTTTCTCTTCTTCCTTCGCGGTAGCTCAATTAAGCTGCATGGCAGAAGTGTGCTTGCGCTCGCCTCTGTGCATATACACTGGGATATTTTTTTTTTTTTGGGGGGGGGAGGAAGCCGGATTTTCATTCCTGGTATAGTTGTATCGGGACGGCGTTGGCGGAGCCGGTCGAAACGGCTGTGTGTCTCGGGACTTCTACCGGGGGTCATCGAGGCCGGTGTGACATCTGACACCGGCACCGCATGCCGCTGAACGGCGGACGGCACATGTGCAGCCGGGCACGGGGCGGAGCCACTCTATAAGCGAGGAAGGGAGGAGAGGGGAGAGGAAGGTCGACAGCTCGGCCCGAGCCGCCGCGGAAGGCGTTCACTGAAACGTAATCTCGTTCAGAAACATCTGATGATGGAGACTGTCTTCTACCGACCAGCCCTCCAAAAAAATAGTCAAGAGAGTTAATCTAATGCAGGAACGATGCGGAGTTGCCCGTGTGTTTAATCTGCGTCTGTAATACGCTAATCGCTGCCTTTTTTTTAGAATTTGGTTGATTGATTTGAAAATCTTAAGACAGTAAAAATAATAATCAAACAAATAAAAGGAAAAACAGTTTTTGAACATTTTAACAAATTGAAAAATGCCAGTCTCTATAATGAGTTGACTGTATCAATTTATCTTTAGAGCTAGGTCTATATATATACTTAATGTTGTTATATTTAGCTTTCACACTGACATCGAAATAAAGTGTCTTTGTCGAAAAGTCAAAATAAATCAATCAATCAATCCGCCTTAACCCGAATAGGCAGTGGTAATGGACCTTCGCTCGTGGGTGAAACAATCGGCAATCGTTTAGGTTTAGGTTTATTTTCTCATCCACAGCATCAATCTAAATGTATAAACAAACCACAGAATGTACCGCAATAATCCGTGAATGTGCATACTTGACACGTACTGATACATCAAAGAGCCACTGACGCCTGGTAGCATGCAGTTCTCTATTTTATTGCAGTTTTAGATAGATTTTATAGCCTTGTAATCGAATAAAAGATGAATAATAAAGAGAACAATTTGCATGATTAGTCAAAATCTACTGAAAGTCTGCCCCCGTCAGCATTTTTGACTCCCTTCGCGAAAAATAAATATCATTAGGTATGCTAATGTATGCATGTGACCTCTGTGACGTCAATGTGTGGATAAGCAGTCAGCTGAGCGCTGATATCCATGCACTTTCTCGGTCTCATTTCCGTATTCCAATAAGAATTTTTGGACTCTATTTCTTGAAGTATGTAGCACTATGCCGCGGACGAATGGTGTAAGGGGTCGCACGAGGAATACTGACAAAAACACCCACCTACCATTCCTGAGATTCCCCAAACTTGACGACAAGCAACGGCGGCAGTATATAGTGCAGAGCCAGTGCAGTAGCAGCCGGCTCGTAGCGAAGCGATACGGCTGCACGCCGCATACAACAACGGCAGGACCGTCTGCCAAGCCGATAGCGTCAACAAAATCATTGTCCGATGACAGATGGTCATCACTATCACTGATGCTCGCTGAATCTTCATTCAAACTTGGAGCCTTGGATTTCGATTCCTCCATTTTCAAGTACGCACATTGAACTAAAGCGCTGGGCAATTCGCCGCTATCGAGCACTATACGGTGGACATGGCGTACAATGTACATGTACATGTACATTACCGGTACAAATACATTCACACAACTCACGTGTGCCCACTGAGGTGTTGATACTAGATACCAGACTCATTTACTACGCGTTCTCGACCGACTACACGGAACCAGTCTAAGCAGTGGCATAAGTACGACATGATGCAGCTGCATATGAACATCGCGGAAGCGTAATATACTACAAAATGTTTGTGCTATCATATCACTCTTCATTGAAACTGAATCATACAAAATAATTCAATGAAGAGAATACACAAAATCATAAACAAAACAATCTGTGAAACATACTTATAACAAGTACATGTAATAATACAGACCTAAATCGTATCAATTATCGTGCAGAGTATACGCCGTCCACGCGTGACGTCACCCTTGTCCACACAATGACGTCACTCGTTTGACTCCGAGGTTTTTCTTTATTTTTTAGAGGTTTTTCATATGACGTCACTTGACCGCCAAAGGCTAATTAGCATGTCCACAGGAGCGTCCAAATACGCGGACGCGCATGCAAATATCGAATCTGAGTATTTCCATTGGACATTGATGACTCGAAGGAGCGCGCGTTCCGCGTATAATCATCCACGTGAATTGAACGCTGACCGCCAAAACAGCACGTAACTGACAAACCTGTACAGCTGTGTTTCCTGCACGACTTACCTCGTTTGAGCTCGTTGTCGTTCGCATCAGGGACCGCCACGAGTCTGTAGACGAAAGCGTCTCGCGATGGGCTCGCAAGCCGGTATAGCGGCGCTCGCAGACCGCGGTGTACTAGGCTACCGTCGTACTCATTCGGACTCTGCAGAAATGTATACGCCAAGAGATTAAAGAAACAAGACAAGAAGCATTAGACGTGACGACTATCATCCAGCACACGAGTTATTTAAGTTGATACTGAGGTCAGGAAAACGGTACAGAATAATTGAATGTGAGACAGAATGGTTCAGGAGAAGTTTCTATATAATTATCCAACTGCAATAAGGCCACTGAATGCAATGGAAGAATATCAAGTGATATTGATCAGGATCATGCAACATAAACCCAATTGGTTGAGTACACAAGTTTCTGAACATGTGTGTTTTTTCCTGCAGACCTAGCCCTAAACCTGTTGATTTACTGCCAAAATGCATGCTTCATAATCATTTGTGAAGGAGTTTTTCAGCAAACCTAATCCAGTGGGATTAATTTGCAGTTTGAAAGTTATTGTTTTTCTGATGGTTTTTTATGCTGTGGGTACCTGACATGAGGATATTTTTTAAGGTGAAAAAGATTATCAATTTCCGACTCCACTAGGAAACAGAAGCTTGTCAATATGTTCAGCTCAGATGGTGAGGGCGCTGATACGCAAAACCAGAATGCAAGGATTGGCCCGGTGCAATACTGCTTTGGTGGGGGTATTGGTCAGAACGTACAGCGTACAAAGAGAACAAAAGAAAAAAACGTGATGTCGTAGTTCGCGTTGGACATTGTTAGTGTAATGTGCAAAACCTTCAGATCTCCAAGATGGCGCATGGACGATTCTGCTCTATCAAAAGTGGCATTGCATCCGTAAAGAAAAACAAAAATCGACGTGTGGCAATCTAAATAGCGCCCCTTTCACAGACAAAAACAAGCCCCGAGCAGACGGCCGACTAAGTGCCGGAATCCTCCGGGCATAACACGAAGGGGAGAAGAGACAGAAGAAAACGACGGAGAAAAGGAGCCCTGTTTTAAAAGGGCAAGAGCATGGGATCATGGCGCAGTTCAGAAAGCCGTTCGATGATCGCGCAATTACCTAGATAATGCGTCCGACCTTGAAGAATCTGCGGAAGAGAGGGAGAGAGAGGAGGGGAGTGGGGGAGAGAGTAGGGGGGAAATTGAGAGAGATAAAGAGAGAAAGGGAGTGGGAGAGGGGTGGGAGTGGGAGAGGGAGAGGGAGAGGGAGAGGGAGAGGGAGAGGGAGAGGGAGAGGGAGAGGGAGAGGGAGAGGGAGAGGGAGAGGGAGAGGGAGAGGGAGAGGGAGAGGGAGAGGGAGAGGGAGAGGGAGAGGGAGAGGGAGAGGGAGAGGGAGAGGGAGAGGGAGAGGGAGAGGGAGTGAGAGAGGAAGAGGGAGAGACAGAGGGAGAGGGAGATAGAGCGACAGAGGGAGAGGGAGATGGAGATGGAGGGAAAGAGAGGGGAGAGGGAGAGAGAGAGGGAGACGGAGAGGGAGAGGGAGAGGCAGAGGCAGAGGCAGAGGCATAGGCAGAGGCAGAGGCAGAGGCAGAGGAAGAGGGAGAGGGAGTGAGAGAGGAAGAGGGAGTGAGAGAGGAAGAGGGAGAGACAGAGGGAGAGGGAGATGGAGAGACAGAGGGAGAGGGAGAGGGAGATGGAGAGAAAGAGAGGTGGAGAGGGAGAGAGAGGAAAAAAGGGAGAATTGAACCCCTTTCTTTTGAGAAGGTCGGCGATGGCTGAGGCAGAAGACATGGCAGAGGGGGGATGGCTGTGCTTATTGCCGAATCATTATCGGCTAACAGCAAGATATTCCTTCCCTTTCTCCAGACAGCGAAGAACTTCGGGAATGCCGCAGAGAATGCCAAGATCCATCTTAACATGCAGCTATATATCCAACCGTCGCTGCAATTTGTCCTGTTCAGCAATATCTTTGCCGTTTTATACGGCTCTCATAAAAAAGACCCAAAACTTCCAGCTTATTTTTTTTTTTTTTACTTTTCAAGAAGCCATTAACCGAGAATCAACCGGGTGTCACATGAGGTTTCACGAGGATGCCATAAAATCAGACAGAGTATTTTTTTCCCTTTTTCTGCTGGCAGGACAGAGGCGTCTTGTCAGAAACCATCCCGGGACGGGACATCAGCGAAATCCGGCACCCGACTTGGGTTGTGAGAAGGCGGCCGGTAGAGAGCGCTTTGGGAGAGACCATAGATCGGAAGGAGACAGGGGTTGCCTTTTTTTAAATGGATGACGCAACATTGGTCGAGGTCAAAGAATAGCATCCATATACGTTGTCTGATCCAACATATGCACGAAATAGCATTTGTGAAAATGTCAGCTCAATCCGCCCACCGAGTCTCGAGAAAATAGTGAAAACTGCTTCATTTGTATCGCGAAAATGCAGCATTCAACGAATTGTGCCGAAAAATCGTTTAGATCTTGGGAGTGAGACGTAAACTATTTTTTTACTCTTTTCTCCCGAAATACAGCATTTTAGACAGAAATATTTCAGTGAGAGGTTTCTACTATAATCATCTTCAGCCTGGATAAGTTTCATGTAAATCTGTGAACATTTCTGCTTTTCGATCTCACCAATGTTGTGTAGGGACTTTAAGGGCGGGTAGAAAACACAGTTCGCATAGACGACGAAAGACCACGGTGGGCAAGAATGGGACGCGGTCACAAAATAATGCATCCGGCATTGTTTTGGTTTATCGTTGGAAGACCGCAGGAGAGACCGATACAGAGGGACACGGCAGTCAGGATCAATGTTGGGGACAGCACCAAAGCCTGCTGGACAACATGACCGCAAACCAGCGCGTTCTGACGTCCTTTATATATTGGAGGAATAGACCAATTTGGTCCCGTCTATACGCGTGGACGCGTGCATGTCTGGGGTACTCTAAGACCGTGTCCGACACGGGCTTCCAGAGCTACGGCTTCGGCTATTGTCTTAGCATCCCTGCGTGTTTCCAATGGAGCGAAGACCTAGCCGTAGCTCTATAGACAATAGATTCGGACACGGCCTGAGTCTCACATAAACCAACCCCTTTTGTGTAACTACACCAAATGTATCAGTCAACTGACAGGCACACACGAAGGGTTGTCGTGCGGTGCTACCCAGCTATGGCGGATTCCGGAAGGAGACCCCGAATTGGTCTATAGGGGGGACTTGAAGTCAATCCACTCTCTCCAGCAGGGAGAGACAAAACAATACGGGGTCCGTTACTTAAATCGTTAAGACTGCACGTCTTTTATAACGATATTATGAAAAAGGTAGTTTTACGCCTCGAATCTTTAAGTGAGAAATACCACAATGGCTGATGCATGTAGGGTCTGGGTGGTTAGGCACGGAATTAGCAAGTCTGCAAGCGGGCTGGAAGGATCTCGAGGTCGTCAGTCTCTTCCCATTTTCCACTCTGGCGAAGGCCGGCTGATTTTCCCAAGCAAGATGCCTATCTGAACGCACCGCGATGCGCACACAAAGTGGTCTATAGGCTGATGAATGGGTGTGAGTGGCTTGCTATAGAATCCTACTTCATCTCCCAGGGTCATCCACGTCGTGAAAAAAAAAACTACACCCAAAGTCTTGAACGGGAAATCCTTGTCTAATAATGTGGTCCACAAAGATGCGGGCCGGTATCCAGACTACGATGTTGGCAAGTATTCGGTGAAGGCGTGTAAGTAAAGTCACCTCTTTCGGGATGGAGCGCAGGTCTGAGGAGAGGCGGTAGCCCGACGGTTTTGCGACAGCGGGCACCACGGTAGCCCTGGGCAGACTACGTCTCCTCGTAGCAAGACCAGAGACTTGATTTTTAACGTCCAAAAAAAAATCTTTGCAAACTTTTAGGATTAGCGCTACTGAGATTCCCAGGTCACATTCCCACAGTCAGAGAATCACAGTCAGAGATTGCATGGGCAAACTTGGCTTTGATATGAACTATAGAGGGCGAAGAGGAGCAAGAGGACGAAGGAGGCACGTATGGATTTCCAACCTGAAAAAAAAAATCCTGTAAGAAAAGGCATTACTGACTATGTAACGGATCCGCTTCACAAACCTGCCAAGAGAGAATTATGGCGTGATATGATCGCCCATGTTAAGGGAGATGGCACTTTATAACGAGAGAACGAGGTAGATAGAGTGATATGCAGACCAAGAACGACAGAGAGAGAGACAGAAACAGGGACAGGCAGACGAGGAATCCGAACGGCTTTATTCGGCCACTTTAGCGTTTGCGTCTGTACTTGGTTCAATACAAAGAACGGATCCTTTCAAGGTGTTCTCTCCCTCTCTCTCTTTCTCTTCCGTCTCTTCTGTGTGGTACTGAGCGGCCGACCTGTGCTAGAGTCACAAAAGTCACAAAGGGGAGGAAACACAGCAGGTCCCCCGGACCCTCAGCCGCCGAGCCGGCCGGTGACGCCACGAACCTTTACGCAGATGCAAACCTGGATTACAGGCAGTCCCAAATCCGCGGCCTCGACCACTAGGCCATTGCGGAGCTGGTGATCGAAGGCCGGTCAGAAGAGCTCTTATATATTCCCTTAAATAAAGAAAGGTGAACAAACTTGACGCGCAAAGTGAGGATTCGAACACGCAACCTAACATGTAATTGCTGAATTGTCATTCAGTCCACGCACGAAGATTACAGTAAGTTGGGTCTTAACCTTTCTCCGTATTGTCTGAAAGCTGTGCGTTTTGGATGAAAGGGTCGCATCACACGCGCGCCCACTATTAGGAATGGGGGGGGGGGGTCTCCATCGGGCGCGTTCGATTAGCTACCACGAGTCTACCCTGGTTTGCCCCGGAAGACTCTGACGTCATTACCCCCTAACATAACCAGGGTGAAAACGGGGTCACTCGGGGTTCATCATTCTGTAACCGTCACTCGAGTCCTGGAAAATGGGACTCAAACCCGAGTAGGCTACTCACACGAGTCTAGCGCAATGGTATTGTGCGGTAGACCATTTTAAACACCGTATGGTTGGTATTGCATTTACGAAGAGCGCCTCATTCCAACGTACAGGGCGCATGGTGGAAGGGAATATATATATTTACGTAAAAATACATGAATGCATACATAGATACGTTAACCTGTAGGAGTGTACTAGCAATGAGTAAATGAGTGGGACAGCCCAATTCTGTAGATCAACCTTTACCGATCGATAGAATGTGCTCCATATGGCGGAGTGGTTTCAATGTAAGATCAACGAACCCATGCAAGATGTACAAAATGGTGCCAACTGGAGCATATACACACTACAGGGAATAATAGGTTTGCACGAATTCACATGCAATTTTCCCGTAATTTAACGCGCAGCGTTTACATTATCCAGTTGACCAACTTTACACTGCCTTGAACACTCGCGCGTAATTATGGTAATGGCCGGGCCTCGCTCGGTCGGGGTGTGGATCTATGCTCCTGTAGGAATTACACGTTGGAATATCCAGGCTGATTGAAGCCTTTTCCAGGGAGGACGGGGAGAGACCTCTCCGTCTTTCTCTGTCTCGCCGTGTCTCTCCCTCTGTCCCTCGGGCTCTCTGTGTCTCTCTGTCTCGCTGTCTTTGTCTGTCTCTCCGTCTCTGTGTGTCTGTGTCTTCGTGTTTCTCTCTCTCTCTGTCTTTCTCCGTCTCTCTCTGTCTCTCTCTTCCTCTCTCTGTTTCCCTGGTTCTCCCTTGTTCTCTATTTCTCTTCCTGGCTCTCTCTGTATTTCTCCGTCTATCTGCCTCTCTCTGCTTTCATCTGTCTCTATGTGACCGTCACCTTAGCTCTCTCTTTCTCTTTCTGTCTCTCCCTGTCTCTCGCTGTCTTTCTTCGTATGTATATACCTCTCTCTGTCTCTCTGTCTCTCTCTGCCTTTCTCTGTCTATCTGTACCTGTCTCTCTGGCTCTCTCTTTCTCTTTCTGTCTCTCCCTGTCTCTCGCTGTATTTCTCCGTGTCTCAGAGTCTCTCCTCCTCTCTCTGTCCCTGTCTCTCTGGTTCTCTTTTTCTCTTCTGTCTCTCCCTGGCTCTCTCCGTCTCTCTGCCTCTCTGTGCTTCTGTCTGTCTCTCTGTATCTGTCACATTGACTCTCTCTCTTTCTCTTTGTCTTTCCCTGGCTCTCGCTGTCTCTCTTCGTCTGCCTGATAGTCAGAAGTACCAAGTGGAAGGCTTTCGATGACACCATACAAAGCATCTCTTTGGAGACGTTGCAGATTACCGCCCCTTTTCAGAGCCAAACCTCGTCTCAAAAGAGATGTTCTGAAACGGAGATGATGTTACCGCAAACCTTCCTCTCTGTAGTATCCCTGATAACTTGGCCTTTGGCAGACCGCGTAAGACATCTTGTGTTCGATGGACGACGACTTGTTTGTACTAGCACAACATTGTCCAGATTACTCCCCCTGTCCCACTATTGAGGCATCTGCACAGCAACTTTCATTCTCGGGTAATTATAAGAAGGCGAGCCGACTAGTCATGGTCGACGACTGCTCGAAAAAAAAAAAAAAAAACCTTGTCAACTTCAGCCGGCCGCGGGGCGAAGATGCGGATCACAATAGACCACTTCATTTCTCAGCGTTTTTCCCGTATCGGGCGCGGGTCAACACCTGATGTTTTCTCCCAAAATAGATACCAAAGCAATTACGACTTGAACACTCTGCGCGGACGGACGCGACGCTCCTCCCGCCGGCCAGGAAAAACAGGGCACGGGAGCGGAGGACGAGAAGAGGAAGAAGAAGAAGAAGAAGGAGAAGGAGGAGAAGAAGAAGAAGAAGGAGAAGAAGAAGGAGGAGAAGAAGAAGAAGGAGGAGAAGAAGAAGAGGGAGGAGAAGAAGAAGAAGGAGGAGAAGAAGAAGAAGGAGGAGAAGAAGAAGAAGGAGGAGAAGAAGAAGAAGAAGGAGAAGAAGAAGAAGGAAGAAGAAGAAGAACCTCGGGACAACCGCTGACTCTTTCAGAATGCACGGCCACGGTAGTTGATGGAGGGTGACACGTGTATACGCGGAGAACCCGCATGGGACTCGCCCGAGTATTATTGAAACTAACAGAATGAAAAGACGAGGGAAATTGTCCGGGCAAATCGGGACAGAGTCCGGCAAACTGAATGGGACAGGACCCGATTGTGGACTAGTCAACGCCGTCGACAGGCACTGCTCTCCGGTCGGTTTGGACGGGGTGTGTGTGGGGGGCTGAGTGGGGGTGGTGTGCTGGGGGTGGGGGATCTCTGGACGTCAGCCAGCGTCGAGTGCCACGGGACTTTTCTGGAGAAAATAAAAAAGCCCCTTCCAACCCTCCTCAACGATCCGCATAAGCCCCAATCACTTGCTCCATCCAGATAGCGTTTCACAAAGGCCGTGCACAATGGCGAGGGGGGTGCGGGGAGAGGAGAGGGGGGAGAGGATGGGTGTGGGGAGAAGGGACTGCACGCCCTGGGGGCGGATCAGCGCCAGGGAGACAACGTCCTGTACGGAATCAGGCATGGCAGGTCGTGGTCGTCCCGGCGGATTGGACGTTCCTGCGGGCTAGGATACAGAGGCAGAGAGAAAGGAGAGCTTTGGCCGTCTTAACGAATCGGGGAGGAAGGTTGTTCCAGGGTATGCAGCCACCGACTTCAATCTTCACAAGGACGGGACCAGCGGGCCTCTAAGGGGAGGTGGAGGAGGAGGAGGTGGAGGAGGAAAGGGGGAGCAGGAGGAGGTGGAGGAGGAGGAGGAAGAGGAGGAGGTGGAAGAGGAGAAGGAGGAGGAGGTGGAAGAGGAGGAGGAAGAGGTGAATGAGGAGAGGGAAGAGGTGGATGATGATGAGGAGGAGACGGGGAGAGGAGGAGAAGGTGGAGGAGGAAAGGGGGAGCAGGAGGAGGTGGAGGAGGAGAAGGAAGAGGAGGAGGTGGAAGAGGAGAAGGAGGAGGAGGTGAAAGAGGAGAACGAGGAGGATGAGGAGGATGAGGATGAGGATAGGGATGAGGATGGGGATAGGGATGAGGATGAGGATGAGGATGAGGATGAGGATGAGGATGAGGATGAGGATGAGGATGAGGATGAGGATGAGGATGAGGATGAGGGTGAGGGTGAGGGTGAGGATGAGGATGAGGATGAGGATGAGGATGAGGATGAGGATGAGGATGAGGATGAGGATGAGGGGGAGGAGGAGGAGGAGGAGGAGGAGGAGGAGGAAGAGGAGGAGGAGGAGGAGGAGGAGGAGGAGGAGGAGGAGGAGGAGGACGAGGAGGAGGGGTACACTCCGGACGAGACTGTGCCGAGCTGCGCTGTTTGGGGAGGGGAGAAGGTTCCCGTCATGTGTTTGATTTCAGGCGTGGGGGCGGCCATCTACGTGACGATCGTCCGTCCCCACCACTCGCTGTAACGATGCCCACATCTCCCCGGGTACAGATTGTCCTTGCTGATTGGAAAATGTGTGGAGCAACTCGGTGGCGTGAGCACCGGTGCAGGACCCGTTCGGCGTGGCTTGGAGTCCCATCTCCGCCCCGGTTTCTATCTGTATCTCCATCGTGCGGCCCGTCAGCTACAGCGATTAGTAGTCAAGCGAGCGGGCAGGCGGGCGAGCGCTCGTCACTTGTGTTGCATTATCTTGAAGATGGAGATAAACCAGTCTGGAAGTGTGTCGGTGACCACGCGTTCTTCCTGTCTTGTAGACGGGGGTATTGCAGCCGATGGACCCACCCCCCATCAAATTCGGAAATCCGAGACGGGTCGGGGGGAAACTTGAGCGGAATGACCGCCGATCTCATCAGTCTCTCCCTCCCGCTGTCCTCAAATGACGGCCGGGCGATTATCACACGATTTTCATTCCCGTCACCCTCAAACACACACACACACACACACACATCACCACAGCCGTGCCCTTATTAGAAATTTACGAAAGACGGCAGCACTCGGAGAGGTAAGAATTATGATGGACACAGAGGAAAAGGGAGTGTCCTCCATCCTCGCTTGAGCGACTGCAGCGGTGTAGCTGCCTATAATATGCAGTGCATAGCGAACGTCCCAAGCATCTTCAAGAATCGCTGACTTCTCTCCCTCCCCATACATTCCCTGCCCGTAGGCCAATGCGCACGCCACCTAACTCGATTAGGCAATCTGGCCTGCAGATTTGTTGTTTTAAGTTCTATATCGATCGGGCCTGGTTTCTATGCAAGAGTGGCCCGTCGTATTGCCCGCGCAGATGAACGTGGAGGAATACTCCATCTCCCTTACTCTGTCACACACACACACATACATACCCTCATATACACACTCACACAAAAAAAAAAAACAAGCATATGCTCAATGCTTAATAACACAATTAAAGGCGGACTGAAAATTGCTACCGCGTGTAATTGTGCTCTGGGACACTTTGCATGCATTGATTTTTTTCGGGGTATAATCCATTTACTCGATTTATTATCTTGGAGGAGTTTTTTTCTTTCGGTGTACATTTTTGTGTGTACCGTTCGTGATGCGGTGTATGGGTTGAAGCGCGTGCTTCGTATCGGGTTTCTGAAGTACGCATTTGGCCAGGGCACATGCTGACATTTTCAAAATTCTGCGCGCGCGTTTGGTACCGCCACACGTTATTGTGGCGGTTTGAAAGGAATCTTATCTATTGATTATTGTGAACCCTATCTATTTTTTTTTTGGGGGGGGGAGGAGACCCAAGGGGTTGTATCGGCGTGGACATATCATATCATATTGATTTTATGATTTTATAAAGCTTCCCGCAAGGACGCGCTTAAGCGCAAAATGTCTCGTCCGATGAACCACTTTGCGCCGGCACCTGCGAATTCGTAGCGCCGGTGTTGTTGCTCTGTGCCGGGATCTCCGAATCCGGGCACCACTACCCTCCAATTTTTTAAAAAGTCTACCACAAAAAACAAAAAAACAAAGGTAGCATGACAAATACCACTAAGGTTTGACCCGCTTGTGCACATTAGTGTACTCTTACTTATTTATTTCATCCCCCTGTATACTAACTGTTTTATTTTCATGGAGATGTGTTGGGAAGAGACCGAACACTTGAGTTTTGAGAAGATTTCACACTGAATCCATCGAAAAACCGAATCACCCTTTCATACTGATTTTAGGGAAAGAGGTGGAAATGATATTCCAACGTTCTGAGTGTATGTTCATCTCAGCTCGATTATTTTTAAGGCCACGTCCAATCATGACAGTTCCATAATTATCATAAATTATCATAAATTATATTTCCCTATTCCCCCATGTCGAAAAGGGCAACTTGTTGTGGATTAGAATTTTTGGTTGGTATACTTTGATTAATTATTCGCCTGGACAGATACAGGAAAAACTGACTGGGAGCTTAAAGGGATAATACAGCATTGGTCGAGGTCAAAGAATAGCAGCCATACGTTGTCTGATCCAACATATGCATGAAATAGCACGCCTGTGAACATTTCAGCTCAATCCGCCAACCGGGTCTCGAGAAAATAGTGAAAAACCGCTTCATTTGTATCGCGAAAATGCAGCATTCAACGAATTGTTCCGAAAAATCGTTTAGATTTAGGGGATGAGACGTAAACTATTTCTTTACTCTTTTCTCCAAAATGCAGCATTTTAGACAGAACCTTCTATAACCATCTTCAAACTGTTTAAGTTTCATGTTAATCTGTGAACATTTGTATAATAAATTTATATATTATTTATATATAATATTAAATTTAAATAAAAAAAAATACAAACATATTTTTTACAATTACTCATTTAATCGAAACGTAAAGATCTCAAAATTTAGTGGGCTTGACGTTTCGATCTTAGCAGGAGTTTCTCAAAGGCAGAGTGACAAGAACAAAACAGACACATGTACATGAAGGAAGGGGGAAGAGAGTGAATAGGACACGGATGAGACACAAAGGACAAAGAGGAAAGCTGGTAGGGTGATATCAAAGGAAGGGCAAGGAGTGGGGTAGGGATTAGTGAATAGAGGGGGGAAGATCAAAGAGAGAAGTGTGCAGGAGTGAACACAAAATAAGGATTATCAGAAATCATGGTGTTACTCATTCCCCTTCTGGATGTTGAGATCACGTGGTTGAATAGTCCGAAGACGCTTCATCCACATTTTCTCACGGCAAAGACGGACAGCATTACGACGGTGACGAAAGGATTCTATGCCCAGTATACTCATATCTGATATCAGGAAGATTGAAGTGATACCCAAAAGGGGTGTCCATTTTACCAGTTTTGATAGTAGACCTATGGCCATAGATATTAGAATATTTCTATTCCCCCATCATAATGTTACTGAAGTCACCCACCTTTAACGTAGGGTTCACTCACCGATTCGCTGGCCCCCGAGGGTTTTAGGGGCCCTCCAGCCAAGCCCTATCAATTTGTATATGCAATCTTGTATACTTTGTGCACACAAGAGCCCCTTACCGCCCCTATCCCCGTTGCTCATCTCATGGTATAGAGCATCCCATTTCCTGCCTGGAGACCCAGGCCAACAAGACCGACGAAGCCATTTTGTCCATTCATACCATTAGGACAAGGAGCGCGTTCCATAATTGCATATCAAACGCCCTCGAACGCGCGCAACCGCGTATTGGTTACAGCGTGTAATACTGGATACAGGTTATAGCCTCGGAGCGTACAAGCGACGTCCACAATCTCGATTTGAATAAAGCGTTCAAAGGCGATTGATAAAAGGGGAGAATTAAAGTAAAACAATTGAAAAAAACCACCCATGCATCTATCTATTTATCTATCTATCTATCTATCTTCACACAGACATACCCAGCCACACATCCAGCCAGCCTTCCCTCCGTCCCTCCGTCCCTCTCTCCGTCCCTCACTCCGTCCGTCCGTCCCTCCGTCCGTCTCTCCGTCCCTCCCTCCGTCCCTCCCTCCCTCTGTCCGTCCCTCCCCCGTCCCTCCCTCCGTCCCTCCCTCCGTTCCTCACTCCGCCCGTCCGTCCGTCCGTCCCTCCCTCCCTCTGTCCCTCCCTCCGTCCCTCTCTTCCTCCGTCCCTCTGTCCCTCCCTCCGTCCCTCCCTCCGTCCCTCCCTCCCTCCGTCCCTCCCTCCGTCCCTCTCTTCCTCCGTCCCTCCGTCCGTCCCTCCGTCCCTCCCTCCTTCCCTCTCTTCCTCCGTCCCTCCCTTCCTCCGTCCCTCCCTCCGTCCCTCTCTTCCTCCGTCCCTCCCTCCCTCCGTTCCTCCCTCCCTCCGTCCCTCCCTCCCTCCGTCCCTCCGTCCCTCCCTCCGTCCGTCCCTCCGTCCGTCCCTCCCTCCGCCCCTCCCTCCGTCCCTCTCTCCCTCCGTCCCTCCCCTCAATCCCCGTCGTCCGTCCGTCCCTCCCTCCATCCATCCTCCGAGACCAGCGCTCTTTCTATCTGAACGCATACCAGCGCTCTTTCTATATGAGCTATCCAGCCCTTAGATGGTGGTCTTCCCAGTCATCAGTGTATTCCTTTGTTTGTTTGAACAAAATGTACTTAAATAGATTACAAATTATAGGGAATACACAGGACAACCTCTTCAGCTTGAGTTGCTATGGGCAACAGACGGGTTATTTTCGTCTAAATCTGATATACCTGCAGTGCTTTTGCGCAGTATCTGCCTTTGCCTTCCGACGGTGTCCATGCTTACCAATAACAGGGGGAGGGGAGGTTCTGTTCAAGGTTGATGGGCACTGGAGCCTCTTTTCCCTCGGAGCAAAGAGGAGTCCGAATTGAAGCGGACATGTGAACCTGGATCATGGGCTGTGCGCCCCGCGGCTCCCGGGGCGGGCTTCGAGACGTCCCTCGGAACCGCGGCCCCGCGTGCATTTTTTTTTCGCAGAAGTTGCCCGTCTGTCTGCCCTGCCTGCCCCGTGTCCCTCCGTGCCTCCGTCTCCTCCTCCCAATTTATTCCCCATTCCAACCGTAGCCCACGCTCGGGGGGGGGGACGAGCATTACAACCCCCCACCATCTCCCGCATCGCCGCCCCCGGACGCTGAGACCAATTTAGAACGCGTACTTGTACTTAATTGGAAACATCGCTCTCGGTGTGGCTTGGTTTAGCTAATAGCGAACGACGTCCAGTAGGAACGGCGACGACTAACGACAAGATAAAAAATGAGGGAAGAGAGGGGAGGGGGTGGGACTGAGGCATTCAGCAAACGAGCAGAATCCATGCACCGCTGATGAATGAATTGTCTATAATTATGCTCTCACTGTCAACGCCTCCATATCAGCTTTTCTCTGATGAGGCCATTTTCTTAACGACTTCCGATGGCCTCTCGCGACCGCAGTTCCTTAAAAGATGACGAATAAGACGGAGGAGAAGAAAAGAAGACGAAGAAGAAGAAGACGAAGAAGAAGAAGAAAAAAAAAAAATAAGAAGAAGAAAAATAAAAAAATAAAAGAAGAAGACAACGGAAAAGAAGAAGGAGAAGGAGAAGGAGAAGGAGAAGGAGAAGGAGAAGGAGAAGGAGAAGGAGAAGGAGAAGGAGAAGGAGAAGGAGAAGGATATTTTTTGTTGACTTTTCAAAAGAAAATCTTGATTTCATTCCTTTGAAAATAACCGAAAAAAATAAAAATAAACAATATTTACAAGTAAAAGACT
>CATLJK010000106.1:42500-73124 GCA_949987565.1 Luidia sarsii
AATTGTCTACACATTTGGAGAATGTTTGGCTGAGAGGAGACAGACAGCTTGGATGCTCGCTTACAAATTAATTTGTCCTAACTGGGGGACCAAGTCGGCCAGACCAGAGGAACATGCACCTTCCAAGTATTCGTAAAGCAGACTCGGGGTGGTCACAGTCCTAAGGTGGGTTAGGGGTGGCAGTAACGACCCAAGCTCCTTGCCCACTAGGCTAACAACCCGCCTAGTCTGCATCCGATCCAACAAGGATAAGTGACAGGCAGATGTGCCAGCCCAAAATGTGAGAGCAGTATTCCATGATGGGCCGTATAGTTGCCCTGTGAGGTATGTATCGTCGCATTCCGCCGGGATCGCCCTCCGCCATCTATCTGCATGCGGGCATCTAAAAAGGTGGAGTGTTTCCTCGAGCCATCGGTCGGGTTCGCTTCCCCGATCTCGAAAGGCCGGGGAGGGAGGGAGGGAGGGAGGGAGAGGGGGAGAGGGGAGGGAGGGATGTGAGGGAGGCAGGGAGGCAGGGAGGCAGGGAGGGAGGGGGCAGGCAGGGAGGCAGGCAGGGAGGCAGGCAGGGAGGCAGGCAGGCAGGCAGGCAGGCAGGAAAGGAGGCAGAGAGGCAGGAAGGGAGGCATACAGGCAGGGATGGAGGGAGGCGGGGAGGGGGGGAGTCGGGGAGGGAGGCAGGGAGGAAGGAGGGGAGGCAGGGGGGCAGGGAGGGAGGTAGGAAGGTAGGAAGGGAGGCAGGGAGGCAGGCATGTAGGCAGGGAGGGAGGGAGGCGGGGAGGGAGGCAGGGAGACAGAGAGGCAGAGAGGCAAGGAGGCAGGAAGGCAGGAGGGGAGGCAGGGAGGCAGGGAGGCAGGGAGTGAGGTAGGAAGGGAGGCAGGGAGGCAGGAATGCAGGCAGGGAGGGAGGGAGGCGGGAAGGGAGGCAGGAGGGGAGGCAGGGAGGCAGAGAGGCAGGGAGGCAGACAAAGAGGGAGGGAGACAGGGAGGGAGGCAGGGAGGGAGGCAGGTAGGCAGACATAGGGGGAGGGAGGCAAGCAGGGAGGCAGGGAGGGAGGCAGGGAAGGAGGCAGGGAGGGAGGCAGGGAGGCAGACATAGAGGGAGGGAGGGAGGGAGGGAGGCAGGGAATGAGGCAGGTAGGGAGGCAGGGAGGGAAGCCGAACCGTAGCGGATCGAGTAGCCTCGGACCCATCAATTTCAGTTGGCCAGCATTCCACTCGTTTCATCGTATCAGCAGGCCCGGAGAGCCGGAGGAAGGCCCCCGTCGAAACCCGACCCCAGCCGAGTACAGAATCCAACCCCCCCGCCCCGCCGCCAATTCGTGCAATGCGAGAGCCATTGACTCGGCGTATCTGATTAGCTGACAGTGATGGATGAACGGTCATCTTTATCGGATGTGATAGCATTAACGAGCGGGGCATCTGGGGGAGCCTCTTGCAATTTCTCCTCTTTATATCGGTCCATGTTTTAGATCCACTTATTGCAAAATGCAAAAGCCATCGCCGATTAGGGCCTAGTACCGGGTGCATCCAAAGAACTAAAAGCGTTCGGGTATAAGCTTCACGGAAACACAAGTGATATCATTTTTGTGTGTCCAGAAGGAGAATGCAGATCAATGAGGGCTTGCCTCTACAGGAAGGAATACGTATCGTGTGCTCAGTGCTTTGCCCAATTGCCTGCTGACGAACATTGGCATCTTGGTCGAGATTCGAACTCGCAACTCCTGCTTTCTATAGTGCAGACGACTTATAGCCTCAGGACCGCCGCACTGGTCGCGATTGTGTGGCGATTCGAATATGTATGGCAGCGGATACCGCGTTGCATCATTGGTATGTTATGATTTTTTGCAAAGGTTCATGGACTCTAATACTCTTGTGATTCAATGGGAGGTTGCCCTCCCAGAGCAGCCCCCTGAAGACGAACAGAGTATACGAACGTCGAGTTCCTCCGGTTCTTTTCAGAACCACACACGCTCTCAAAAGAGAACTTTGCATGGTGTCACCGCAAACCTATTATCCCCGAGGTTGCTCTACTCGACGGAATAAGCACTGATTGCTCACATGATACCCCCCGCTTTCCACTGCGGTCTGGTGCAATCTAACGATCGCAGACAATTACACTGGACTTGAACCGGAGAGCAAAACCATTGGCAGTGACTGTCTTGTGTGTGTGTGTTGGATTGTCAGACGGAGAGGATCCGTTGTATTCACGCAGCCTCGTATAGACTCGAGTCGTATTCATCAACCTTCCAGAACACGGTCAGCATTGCGGAGACCGATTACCATCAATCAGTACACGGCCTCGATGACACGGGGGTTGGGGAGGGTTGGCGGTGGGGGAAGGCGAGTCAATAAAGCTAGGCTCGATTGCTTGTGGTCGTAACGGCCCACAGAGTCAGAACCCCCCCCCCCCCGAAGATGAGGACCCGGCCAAATAGAACGGCTACATTGATGACGGTTCGTCCGACGGCTCATCCTTAGTGCAACACCGAGAGAGGCGCTTTGTTGGTGCGGCATACGCCTGGGATTCTCAACTCGGGCCATGCGCCCGAGGCCTATATGAATGCGCACGCTCAGCCTCGTAATCGTTCATTATCCATCAACTATATAATGACGATTAGCACAGCATACGTGTGAACATTTGTGGGGGACATATTGTGACGAATGAGTAGTTCGGTATGTGTCCAGCGACAGAATGGACTTCAAGAAATGGTCGGGCGGAGATATCGCAGTTGCTGTAAACACGGTAGAAGGCAGAGATGCATGGGGCACTCCCATGAACGATCACGGCAGTGTCACTAGGCACCGTGTGGCTATGATAAATTTAGTACCACATGATGGTGACCTGACCTCCACTATTTCTCCAATGTTGCGGAATGGCGTACCGCACCGACGTATACCCTCACGCATTTTGGTCTAGGACGTTTGAATTTCGCGGGCTTTGCCGCGAAAGTACACATGCGCGATGACAACCATAGGCAAGCGGCAGCGATCTGGGTCATCGCCCGACGCGTGCCCTCACTGCACGGAGCGTTGAAACGGGGTTACAAGCCGTCTCGTACGAACTGCCACACAAATGAAACAAATAAATACAAGTGAAATATTTTCGACAGATGGTATCGGGACTCCAGGACTCCCGACCCACCTGGAAAGCACCTACACGGCCGACCGCGATCAATGTTTTAGACATTTTATAGTTAACCTCGCGCCTGAAAACGCAATACAAGGTGCAGAGAAATAACGGTAAAAACGAAGTAATATTAAGGCCTCTTGTCAAAAAGATCATTGGTTGAGTATCGGGTGAATTCACCCGTCCGATGTCGTTTCCAGCGGATAGCCATCGTGTATTTGTCTCCCCAGAGTCCAGTACCGGGCGAATTCTATCCGATATAAACCCGATGGGTTTGTTTATAATGCAATGTACAACATTGTGCTGCCTATTTTGCTCAGCACATGGACTTGATGATGACTGACTTTGATGTTTTGGGTCAATATAGTACACGAAATACTTGAGACTGAGGACTGAAAATGTCTACACGAAACCTAAAAAACCTAAAGAATTATATTGGCTGTTTTATTTTACATTTGAATTGAACTGCATTGGTTGAAAAGAACAAATTCAATGTCAGCTTTTCTCCCGGAGCCGGGCCCAGTTATACGGGTGATTCTCTGCAAGGAAAATGGCCCAGCGAGCCGGAGTAGACAGGGCGGTGGGCCACTGCTGATTGATAGACCGTGTTCCTAATCGCCGCTGACCGATCCATTTCTCGTTCTCCTCTCCGTCTTGTTTGCCTATTCTATTTTATTTTGGCCTCATTATGTGGAGGCCGAGGTCGCTACTTGTCAACACTCCCTCACTCCGTTACTCCTCCTCCTCCTCCTCCTCCTCCTCCTTCTCCTCCTCCTCCTCCTCCATCTCCTTCTCCTTCTCCTCTTCCACCGCCGTTGCTTACGCACGAGGATGGCCGTCACCTCATGTTCGCTTGACTTGAGAAATCACTCCAAAACGCTCCACTGCCGGCAGTGTAACCCATCTACTTTGAGGGCAAACAAAACGGGCGCTAATGCGAATTATCCAGGCCAGTACGAAACAAGAAATAATTCAAGGACCGAACCCCCCCCCCAAAAAAAAAAAAAAAAAGGAGGACGCTAATTACAGCAGTAATGAGTGTTTGGAGAAAGAACGAAAGATGAAACCACTTAGACTGAATCTGAAAGCGCTAAAGTGAATATTTACGAGGTTTTGCAAAAAGGCCGTTCCCTTAATGTCAGCACGCCAGCCAAATTTGGTTTTGGGATTCGCGGGAACCATCCCTGATAATCACCAAAGCAATATGCTCCCTCCGTTCCCTCTCCCCTCCCCTCCCCTCCCCTCCCCATCCAGACGATATATTCCTTTAGAAGCTTTCGTCTTTCTTCTTTATTTCTCTCCCTTCCCTCCCTCCATCTCTCTCTCTCTCTCTCCACTTCTCCTTCCTCCTTCACTTCGTAATTTCCTTTCGATTGACTCATATTATGAGGCGGGAGCGCTTGCTACGTGCCTCATTGCAGCTGTTTCAGACTCGGCTCTAAGCCCACTCCTAGTGTTTCCCTTTTTTCACCGCTGTCTCTCTCTCTCCCTCCCTCCCTCCTCCTCCTCCCTCCTCCTCCTTCTCCTCCTTCTCCCCCACCTCCGAAGACGATGACAACGGCAGGGATGGCGATATGAAAACGCACTCACAAGCCGACATATCGGATTACCAGATTGTGGAAAAAAGGCCAGAAAGGGGATCCATGGAATATATTGAACCCTGATATCGGGTAGGTCAGTGGAACACACACAGGTAAAAAAAAAAGAGAGAAAAAGAGGCAGTGTGTTTGTGGCAAGGGGGGGGGGTTGAAATAATTGAACTGAGCTCAGAAAAAGCTTGAAAAGCGACACCGTTACGCGACGGATTGCCAATCAACCGAAGAGCATTTTTTTTCTTGTGTCTCCTTTCCCCCCTTCCAACCCCTCTTCCCCCCCCTCTCTCTCTCTTTCACCCTCTCCTATATCTCTTTTTCTAGTTGTCTGTCCCGCACAGGGTGTCCCGTGCGCTGACTGAAACCCACCTCGGACAGGTATCGATTGCAAATTATAAACAACGGCGAATTGCAGTTTGAAAAAAAAAATCCCAAGTGGATATCTTTTATATATTTTTTTTATGGGTGAAGGGAGGAGAGGCTGACTAGGAGATGGGATGGGGGTTATGGCAAGGCTCGGGAGAGGGTGTGGAGGCGGAGAGGCCGGGGTAGAGACACGGATGTCCTCTAGGGGTGAAAACTCGAGAAAACCCAATTTTTGTATTAAGTGCATTCTCATTCCGAGCAACTGCGAACACCCACTGCTGAGGAAAAAACTCCCCAGTGATGTGGAGAAGACGACGATAGAAACAAATCCCGAGCTCATGAGAAACCAAGTCCGTGTTGTTCCATTCTTCAAGGCTCAGCGTATAAGCCACCCGGTGTATAAGCCGCAGTATTCTTTTTTTTAAATGGGCAAACATCAACGTATAGGCCGCGGTTTATATTCCGAACATTACGGTACATTGGGGCATAGAGCCAAGAAAGAGTGATTGGGGACACGTCTAACGTCTATCTATAGTATACTGAACTGGTGGGACTGTTTCCTCAATCCGCTAAAGAAACAAAAATAGTGCATACATTGCAATCAAGCGGAGTAATAATTGGCTCATTTGAAGGAAGCGCCCTCATCAGTGACAGCGTGGACAGGTCTGCTGTCTGCTCTTACACTTAAAGTGCGGAAAATTGCGAGGACAGAGAGACATCTCATTCTGTAGATGGCACGTTTTCAATCACCGCCCCCCTCCTCCCCTTCGCTTCGAGTGGTGACCGCCCCCTCCCTCCCCTACGCCCTCCGACACCGCAGCGTACGCGGGGGTCCCCTCCTCAAGTGCGCCCCTATATCGGCGTTCCAATCTCACAGACGCACCTCGTTGACGCAAAATCAATCACCGCTGCTGATGGACCCCCCTGATATAATTAATAACAAGAGGCTACCCTCCCCAACTGTCCTTACATGTACATCCCCACTGCCCTTATACTACCCCGCTCTATACTCACCGGAATACAAACAAAATTCGGGGCCCGGTGTCACGATCTCAGGTGGGTGGCCGTGCTAAAATGGGTGGGTGACGTCACCACCCATCTGAGCACGTAGCGACAACCTGCTGGAATGGGCGAAATGGGCGGCGTGCTAAGATGGGTGGGTGAACTGAGCGCGTGCGGGCGCCCTTTACGCTAACCCGATTGCCCATATATGGCAGCCCACCCAATTTGATCATGCCACCCATTTTAGACTGTCACAGCGGATTCGGAACGAACTACCACGGATTTCTGACTGGACTCAAGCGAGTTCTTCAAAAGCGAGTCCAAGCGAGTCCCTCAAAAGCCGTCCAGCTACGGACAGGCACACCGTAAACGCCAGTTACCCCTACCGTCTATCGTTCCTCGAAACAGGGGTAAGGGTGGGGGGGGGGGTACGAGGGAGGGACTTAATTGTACCCCTGCTCAAGCCACGCACTTGGCTTAGGTCGTCGGGTTTTTTTTCAGCAAATTTTCACTGTGGCCCGGAGGGCGAGCGGTCGCGGCTCGCGAGCAACCCGGGAGAGCGAGGCTGACTCTCGGGTGGAAATAAGTGATGCTATACGCCCGTCAGTAGTGCGCGCGACGATCGGAGCAGAAACGAGCGAGTGGCAGTGAATACGTAATGGGGACGGTGCGGTCAATGGGTCGGCAAAATAACCCCCACACACAAAAAAAAAAACACGAAAAAAAAAATCGCTACCGATGCGGACGATAATGTTGCTTCAAACGAGCCAGGAATAACCCACGCGTAGGGTTGGCGCATCGACTTGCATAGCGGACGCCGTGCACTATCGGAAATTATTGTATGTTAATCGCACCGTGCTCGTCATGCGACTATAAACGCCCATGCATATTCCTCGGTGTGTTCATTTTTTTTTTTACTTCGCTCCGAAATTTGACCTTCAGTATTGAACCTCTACGCACGGCACTTGTAGAGCCTCGGCCGGTAAGGTCTATAGCTGTGTTTCAATCTGCATCTCATTTTTATTTTGCCCCCGCTAGCCGTAACCGTAGAGATGATATACCCGGTACTCGTATTATGAAGCAATTTGCGGCTGCATGGTTGCTCAATAGCGGGATCGACACTGCGTCGGTGCCCTTCCCTCTCAGTACCCTTCCATTACAGCTCCCGGCCCCACAAAAATTCTCCTCGTGTCCCTTATAAACCAGCCAGGTTCAGTCTTGCAACGAACTTGATTTGACTTTATTTTCAATATCAAGCAATCTATGCAAGGTAGGTAATGTTGTATACCGTACCGTACATTAAAGGTATATCTTTTCAGTCAAAGAGATTGATATTGAGGGGCCTCGTAAAAAAAAACCAACAACAACATGACAGAGCACGCGCTGCCTGAAAAGACAGTCAAAGATTAATGGTGTACTGGGTTAATTTACAGAGGGAACAAAACCTAAGCGATGGAATGAAGGTAACGCAATACATGTAAGACACGGCCAAGTATTCTTTCCCAGGAACACGTGGGCATTTCATAAATTGAATCACACGTGGAGACTCAAAATACAATTATCCTCCCCGCTACCTGCCGCCCTGACCAAAGAGAGAGAGAGAGAGAGAGAGAGAGAGAGAGAGAGAGAGAGAGAGAGAGAGAGAGAGAGAGAGAGAGAGAGAGAGAGAGAGAGAGAGAGAGAGAGAGAGAAAGAGAGAGAGAGAACTTGAATGAAAAAAACCCGGCAACAATCGTCACTCGTTTCGTTCTAGCTCGAGGATATGACGTAGAATTTGGGACAGCAGAGGGGAGAGGGGTTGAGGAGAGGAGGGGGGGGGGAGACACGCCAATCTTCTGAGCGCCAAACAAATTGATATCCCCAGGAAAGAAAGGTGTTGATTGTACCAGAGTGTTTTCTCGGGGCGTTATGTAATTTCTGTTCTACTTTTTTCCTCCATCGCCTCCCTTCCCCTCTCCGTCCCCACCTCGGCGAATCTACAATCTTGCCCGTGTCCGATGTGACGCGTCCGTTGTATAGCCTCCGTTTCTGGACGTTTTTTTGTGTCCTTCTTTTTTTTCTGGGGCGCGAGCTTGTTTGGGAAGAAGTGGACGTAATGGCACAATAACGCAATTGAACAGAGACTGGCGGTCCACACTTAAACGTCTGGGCGAACGGCGCGCGCATATATGCATAAGGTCTAGAGCAGGAATTTACTTATGGGAGGGAATAACGTGTCAACGTGCTTTACGCGAGGACGTGCGTATAGAGAGCTAGATAGCGAGAAAATAAAACCCTGAAATCAATGGTAGTTTCCCGGCTAGCCCCATTTCATAACTCAGTACCGATATTGGTCTATTCAGCCGGGGTGGCCTCCAAAGGAAAACGAATTGCCATTGTTATTGCTTAAATTTCCATAACAATAATCGTTATTGTTGGGAGACATTTAACGACCGGGGCCCATTTGGCAACGTTATCTCTGCTCTAATTACGCGTATACCAGCACATGTGGACGCGTTCCCACAGAAAACCGTCGAGCTGAAATGAGTAAAAAAAAATAATCGCTGGCTTCTCCCCCAAAAAGAAGAAGACAAAGCCCAATGTCATGGGATTAGCTTTATAATCGTTGCTGACATTCGGCGGTGACGTAGGTTAAGGCTTGATTCGCTTTAATTGGGCGATAGACGGTGCTATGCAGACTGGCACGAGACCGAATTTTGTCTAAATGGGGCAAAAATTCAGCGAGAGGCAGAGAGTCTTTTTTCCACTCTCTCTCTAGCTCTCTCTCCCCTCCCACTCTCCCTCCCTCCCACCCTCTCTTTCTCTGCCTCACTTTCTCTCCCTCCGCCCCGTCAGTTCATGAAAGGCACGTGCGCGTTCAGTGAAAGAGATTGCATTTCTTTTTAAAGGCGCACAGGACGTCCCCTCACGCGCGCCTGAACAAAGTCGGATTTTTCTCCTGTTTAAAAATAGAGCGCTTCCCAAGACAGAACGGTAATGTCAAGAGTCAACACTGGCGATACCTGTAAAGTGGCCATTCTTATCCGGTGATGGCGAACGGGATCCGATTGCTGCAGAGTGGGGTAGGGACTTTTGTCTGGATATCTCTTCTTGTGTGTTTCGGTCTTGTCGAACCGGCACTCGATGCTGAATCTCGGTCAGCTCTCGCGTAAATGATGACACAATCATCCGGTCTGTTTTGAAGGGTCGTTCCAGATACGTTTTGTGCCCCCCCCCCGCCTTCAACTGTGTTACGGGTTATCTTATTAGAGCCGAGAGGCGAGGAGGCGTCAATGGGAACTGCGACAACAAAAAGTGCGGAGCAAGGGCGTGTCAGTTGATCGCGAGCCAATCAACATCGCGGCAAAATGAGTCGAGACCAACACGCTGCCGAGGAATTGAATGGTAAAGAGGTATCAGAGAGGTTTCGTTTACGCCAGACCTTCGTTTGTAGCGTATTCCCCATCCCCATCCCGGACGATTTCAACCAAAGATCCCGTAGCCCGCGAAAAAAAAACCTTCTCTGCGCAAAAAGGTGAAGTCGCTCGGCGGCCATTTTTTTTTTAGAGAGCAACAGAGTCCTCTGTCGTCTGCTTTCGGTGCTCCGAAAGTGTAGCGGGAAAGTCACAGACTGTGACAAAAAAATACAACATTGCATGCGTGAACAGAATGTGATGACCTTTGATGTGATGTGACCACGCGATGGAGCGCACGCGTGCTAAAAAATGGCGTCCAGTGCGAGCGATCTCGTAAGAGTACATGGGCTACCTTATCCTTCGTGCGAAAGCGCGCTATAAGATCTTTGGTTTCGCCAAAATCGATCCTCCGATAGAAGATTTGGGGTCTTCGAAGGTTCTGAGCTTCGGCAGTTAGACGTAGCCCAATCCCGATCGCTCGGCGGCCTTCCAGTCAACAACATTTCGCTATATTCGTCAGTCTTTGCACTATGAACATCTAAACCGTGAACAAGGGGTGAAAATGTCATTCTGCCGTGAAACTAAAAAGTCACTGTGATTTCACAATGCATTTTACAGTGAATTCACCATGAAAATAATCTCTTCTCTGACCTGATAAGGTCACTAAAGAGACCTGTGAGTGAATAACTAGGGTGGCAAGCTCCCGCCTTGAGGGATGGCTAATTCAATTACCAGTAGAGACCACCAGCCCCCCATAGATGTATACTGTATGGTGTCCATTTACCACCAGGAATGTGGCCTAGGAAACCACTGGTGAAAAAACAGTGAAAATGACTTGGCTAACTGTGTGCCTTGAAATAGGGGTGAAAACACAGTGACTTTTCTTTTCACGGTTTAGATGTTCATAGTGTTGCCTGTTGATAAAAATGTGTTGTTTGTCTTCTATGTTAATTAACACAATCTATCTTACGCATGGCCTTGTCTGTCGTATTTTGTGTTTTGTGCTAATATTAGGAATTAGGGGTCTACTGATTGATTGCATCATTTTGCATTGGTGTGTTCGTTTCGCCGGCTCAGTGCATGCGTTGCAACGGGGCCCATTACTTACAAGCTGTGCTTCTTAATGGGTCCCTCTCCAGCATCATGTATCATGATATCACGTTCATGTTTTATGTATAAAGTTATCACCTAATGTGCCAGCCGGTACCCTATAAGGAGTGCCCATTCATTACGGTATCTCCGATGGTCTGCGCATACACCGTAGATTGATGCTGTGGAAACGAACCGGAAATAAACTAACCTAAACAAAACGTAAACTATCGAGAGTTTCAGCTAGTTCCATGATCCATTCTAGCCTATAGAACTGTGGGCGCTTCGAGTTTTCCTCCCAGCGAACGGAATGGACGAACGTAGGTAGGCGAAACGGCGGAAATTCAGGCCGAACGCTGTCCGGCAAGTTGTCTTGCCTATTTTGTTTCCGTTTAGCTGAGAATTGAACGGAGGAGACTTACCGTTCGTACAGCTTTAAACTACTATTAAAATCTGTCCTCATTGAATTACAAATGAATACTACCTTATGCAAAGTTCTGTTGAACACTGGCAACCAGTTCGTTAGTCTGATACACTCTATTAGTATCATCATTTTCGAATTATTTGTTGAAAGCCTGTCTGTCCCTGTTTGTCCTACGTCTTGTATCTTAACAACTCAAAAACCCACCATTTATATACCAATACATCTATTTGTTTAGGTCTATATGTATATTTTAGGTCTATATGTCTCTCTTACTCTCTCTAACTCGCTCGTTCTCTCTCTCCGTTTCTTTCTCTCTCTCCCTCTCTCCCCTCTGTCTCTGTCTCCCCTTCTTTCTCCCCCTCTCTCCATCTCTCTCCCTCTCTCCTCTCTCTCTCTGTCTCCCCTTCTTTCTCACTTTCTCTCCATCTATCTCTCCCTCTCTCTCTTTCAATCTCCCTCACTCCCCCTTTCTCCCTCTCTCTCGCTCCCCCCTCTCTCTCCCCCTTTCTCGCCCCTCTCTCTTTCCCCCACACCCTCTCTCCATCTCTCTCCACCTCTCTCTCCCTTTCTCTCTTTGTCTCTTTCTCCCTCTCTCTCCATCTCTCTCTCCCCCTCTCTCCCTTTCTCTCTGTCTCTTTCTTCCTCTCCCTCTCAATATATCTCTCTTCATCTCTTCCCTTTTCTCTCTCTCCCTCTCTCCGCTCTTTCTCAATCTGTCTCAGTCTCTCTCCCTATCTCTCTCCATCTCTCTCTCTCCCTCTCTCTCTCCCTCTCTCTCCCTTCCTCTCTCTGTCTCTTTCTTCCTCTCTCTCTCTCTCTCCCTCTCTCTCTCCCTCTCTCTCTCCCTCTCTCTCTCTTTCTCCCTCTCCCTCTCCATCTCTCTCTCCCCCTCTCTCACTCCCTCTTTCTCTGTCTCTTTCTCCCCCTCCCTCTCCATCTCTCTCTTATTCTCCCTCTCTTTGTGGGAAGATATCCGGCTGGGGAACTAACATTGGACGTGCAAATTCGCCGTGCCGCATATACTCGCGCAGTTGATGATCCATCTCGGAGATTGGATACCCGCCAAGGAGATCCCCTCTTGCCTTCCGCTAATAGACGGTTGGGCTTTCAATAACTGTTGCCTTTTTTCCCCCAGCAAGCCACTGCGCATGCCCATGATATCGGGGTCGCAAAAAAGGGGACTGAGGGTGTTCTATCGGCCGGTTTCCAAAAATTCAACAACGTCTGAATTTAGAATTTTTAGCCACATTGTGGAATATAATACGGTTAAAAAATTATATCACCTTTTCATAATAAGCATTAAATATAGGTGAAATTCATAGCAATCTGTTCTAAATGTCAATTTTAGCATAAAATATAGATGATTCTGCGTTTGGGAAATGTCCTGGTAGGGTAGGAATGCCGAGCCCTCGTATTTGTTAAATTTTTTGTCATTTTAGTCAGTTTGCCAAATTTGTGCATATTACTCCGATGTAAAAACGAAAAATCAACCTATTCCGTCTCATAGACCATTCCGAATAATAACATGAAATTTCCGAAGGGCAACGCCGACATGTTCCCGTCACGTTTTCCTGTTAATTCGCTTCTCGTCTAGTTTTCCCATCATTTTCCCATTTCCCCCACCACCCCCACCTCCGATATGAGTCACACCGTGCACGTTTGTTTGTCCAACTGCAAGACGGAATTGCCGAAGCCAGGCGCCTCCCACGAGCTGGTATAATACGCGGCCCTGTTTTTTCTTCTTTCCTGTCTCTGCCTCTGTCTTGAGTTTCCCTCCTTCGATTCCCAGTGTCAGGTGTGTTATAATTGCCGTAGATTACGCTACGCCTTTATCGATTGTGATCTTAGCTGTGATAACATTTCACCGCCATTGCGTTTTCGATATTGCCCTGTTTTGTTATGATTCAATAGATTTGTACATTGCGTGCGTCGGCACTCCGACGACGCTATTGAGTGCTCGGTAGACGCCGCCTGGTTAAAAGAGCATCGGTTCCAGCCGATATTTGGGTTCGTATCGGGGGGTGGGAGGTGTGGGAGGGCGTGGGTTGTTTTCTCATATTCGTATGATGGCCGCGCGAGGAGTAACTACAGCGGAATCAGAAAGCGCAATGCCCTGCTCATCATGCCCAGCCCCGCTTGTAGAGCCCGCGTGTCAAATATCAGACCACTCTGCTACTAGGTCAGTCGCTACCTCCCCAACAAAATGTGTTAGTCGCCGCCAAATATTATTACGAATTGCCCCTGGGTGGGATGGCAAACGCACTGGCACGGGAGTTCGCAGGCTTCGAGCCGTTCCTTGGTCACCTTTAAAGCCCCTACACAACATTGGTAAGACCGAAAAACCAAAAAATGTTCACAGATTTACATGAAACTTATTCAGTTTGAAGATGATTATAGTGGAAACCTCGCATTGAAATATGTCTTCCTAAAATGTTGTATCTTTTGGAGAAAAGAGTAAAGAAATCGTTTACGTCTCACCGAGATCTAAACGTTTTGTTGTTGTTGAACAATTCGTTGAATGCTGCATTATCGCGAAACAAATGAAGCGGTTTTTCATTATTTTCTCGAGACTCGGTTGGCGGATTGAGCTGAAATTTTCACAGGTGTGCTATTGCATGCATATGTTGGATCAGACAGCGTATGGATGCTATTCTTTGATTTCGACCAATGTTGTGTTATCCATAGGCAGGGCACCAGGGAAGACAAAGTAGTGTGCACGGTTTCCGCTGGCACCGTGTGCGGTCATCTCTTCGGAGGATCTAGAGAATGTATGCGTCCATCGTCAGGAGACTGCGGTGCCAGACTTCTCACTTTCAGGAGCGTCGAGTTACCAGCTAACATCAGAGCCGCACTCCGTGCTTCCAGTATAATAATAATTATGCAAACCTTCCGGACCTATATAACATTAGACCATAGGGCAAGGAATGATTAGAAACACCAACATTTCACCACGGCATGTATAAATCCATACCATGACAGGTATTAGGATATTATGACGCTTGCCGGCACGGTTGACACCTGTTGTCTCGTTTGGTTTGTACCAGAGATGTTACAATTGATAAGCAGGAAAGCTAGTTCCTGGATTCTGCCACGTTCGGAGGTCAAAAACGGGCCGGCCTCGGCTTGCCAACCTTCAAGACTTATATCATCATAGACCATCGCGCCACCTCGACGCGCATATCCGTACCCCGACAGGTAATGGGATATTGTGACGCTTGCGCGGTGGCACCTGTTGTCTTGTTTGGTTTGTACCGGGGATATGCTGCTATTGATGAGCAGGAAAGCTCCATGAATTCTGCCACGTACGAAGGTCAGAAACGAGCCGGCCCTGGCGCGTAAAACTGTGCCTCTGGCGGTGCCCTCTCGTTTTCCACATCAGCGGGTGTTTGTAAGGTTGCGGGCACGCATGGTAAACTAATTAAGGAGCAGATGCCCCCAAATGCGTCACGCTAGAGCGAGGTCACATAATCCGCTCTGATACCGTCGCGGGGGGACGGGATACCTTAAAGGTTTTAACACACCACTGGCAGACTTGACAAACTAGTTTTTCGCGGCGGTGTTACGTCTCACGTGAGAGCAGACGTAACCCACCTCCCGCAAAGCTGCCGGCACCGGAACAGCTTGGAATGAAACGCTCACGTACGCGCCAAGCCATGACGAAGTATCGCTCTCGATCACGCTATAGTGCACCAGAGCGTGACGCGATTTCCTAACGAGGGGGTTGCGTTTTAACGGGATTCCTTTCCTCCGTCAGCGACGACTGAGCTGGTTACAAACTACACGAGCTCACACTCCGACACTGAGCGTTCTATGTATCGGCACCGGTGACGTTTTTTTCTTCGTTCCTTTAAAGCTGCAAGACACATCGGTTCGGCACTGATGAATGCGCCTCATTTCACACTCGCTTCGCTTCACACAGTCGGAGATTACGACAACAAAACACACCAAACTATCCGGAGAGTTGCGCACTGTTTGCTGTGTCCAAACACCATCTTTTATTACATCTGCATATAGACTCCTCTCCATTAGTAATTGCCCTACTCAAAACGTACCGGCTCTAAAGTGTACCCCTTTTTATTTTCAATGCAAGAAACTCGCACACAGCGTTTTAGATTACCCCGTATACACACAGAGCCACAGAAACGACGCTTCCCCGGGGGGCTCGGTCGACCGAGCTAGAACTCAATAGAGCTCGACAAAAATGTATAGTACACACGCATAACCCGTCCTGCCATCTAGACAAACAATATGGAGCTGGATGAGATTAAGATAATGAACTAATTAAGGGCGTTTGCTTTATTCGTCAGAGATCGAGATCAGTAGATTACGTCAGTCGTCGAGGGCGCTGCCAAACCAGTGCAATGCTCTTTCATGAAAATCGAACTTTCTCGAACGTCTTTATGTGCACATGAGTGGTTCAATTCCCCCCAAAAGAAAGATCCGACCTGACACAGTGCCACTCTCCATACAGTCCAGGATAGGGCAGAAATCTGCCGACTCGAAAGACCAGTGGGACCAAATGGAACGGAACCAAAACGTGCGTGTGAAGCTGGCGTTGCAATTTCAGACGTTTCCTTTTCTCTTTGGAATCGAACTCTTTTTTACATTGAACAAAAACCACCGTTTAAAACTTAGGCCACGTGGCAATTCGGGATAACACGTGGCAATTGATGTGGTGTGGTTTTTTTAGGGGGGGATGCACGAATTCTAGGCACGAAGCACTATAAGTCCGCCATGCGTTCTTTCTGCATATTGCCAAGGCCGTGCATGAATAAATGTTGTCTGGCATAATACTGATGTCAAAACCAATTATCCCCACGAACCATCAAAGTGCCAACTGAATCAATCCCAGCTCACTCTCCGCCGCATAAGGGTTTGGAGACAGTGGGGCTTAATGAAAGGTCTGTCATTATACGGAATTGGAATTTTTTTTGCCTTCACCAACAGTGGAATAAAAAAATCGGCACTCGTTTAGGCGGTACATTATCTATATACGGCTGAACTGAAGTCGGCGTGCCGTGCAGGCTATGTTGCAAACTCGTGCATCAGCCGGCGGAGCGGACATATACGTGCTGGTAATTACACAGCACACGAGTCCGGGCGAATGCCACGGAAAAAAAGAGCGGGAAGGGAGAACGGGACCGTGCCGTCAGCAATCTAAATCTGCGGGCAGTGAGGGCTCCAGAATGAACGGTTGCTGCGTTAAAAAAACACACAAAAAAACACCTAAACAACGTATACAGGCCTACATAATCCGAAAATCAAAACACCCGGGTTTAAAAAAAAACCTCAGACAGCTTTGGATGCTCCGTAGTCATTGGCCAGCTTCAGATCAATACGAACCAAGTCGGAGTTAGAGTGTGCTTCCAGCATTTTTTTTTTGACAAAACAACAGGGCGGTCAATCGTCGAGTCAGTGTCAGTCGGCGTCAGACGTAAAGGTCTCGTTGTTTGAAAAAAAAAAGAGAGAGAGAGAAAAAAAATAAGGAGGGAGAGCGCAGACTATGCTGTCGTCCGTGCTAAACGTTCCGCACCGTGCCGGTTGGCCACATCGTCAAAGTGCTTTGCCTTCGAAACGGTACCATCAGCGTGCTATGCGGACCGGATCCAAAACAAACGTGTCGGACGTGTCGGAGGGGGTTGAGGTACAGTACAGATGCAGCGCGGGTGTGACGGGAGTTTTGCTGCGTGTGCTGGTCGGTGGGAGATCGAGACCAGCCAGCGAGTGTCAGTGAGAAAAGTCTGTGTGTGTGTTTGGGGTGGGATGGAAGGGGTTTCGATTCGTGACGGCACCCGGGTTACCGGTGGACCGTCAGAAGAAGAAAAAAACCGCGGGTACCAATCCACCGCGTCCAGTCGACGTATATACGTGCGTGCGAACCGCGGCCGCTTTAAGATATTACTGCACTTCCTCGAATTACGCCAATCGATGGTCGTCGTAATAACCAACTTGAGGTGCTATATTTAGAGCGGGATAATAACCTCAACGTTGGTTGAGGGATGGCGGGCGGGGGAGGGAGAGGAGGGACCTACCCGTCGGCCCGCACCCCCCCCCCCCGGGGAGGGAGAGGAGGAGGGGGTGGGGGAAAGGGGGAGCACGCCGAATCCGTACCTACGCACCCCTTTCCCGCCACAAACCGCCCGTGGTCAGAGAGCAAAGGAACACACATTAAATCCGATGATAATGATGCGTGCTTTTTCTTTCTTTCTTTCTTCGTTCCTTTTTTTTCCATGTGTGCAAAAACACAATTTTCCACGCGGCGACATCAACCATACTGCCGTTGCGGACTGCGTACGAGTAGCGTTTCTTATAAACCCTCCCACTTCAGTCTCGCCCGATATTAAATCTTCAACCTGCTATAACCAAATCTGTCGCCTGCGAACAAGAAAAAAAAGAGAGGTCGCCGCGTTGTCTTTCTATTTCTTACTCTCTTCCCAAACTCTTCTTTTTTTGTTTCATTTCGTTTACAGACCTGGCTGTATTACTTCTATTCTGTCTCCTCTCTATCTAACCCCGACCTTTTCTCCGGTGTTTCACCCCCCCCCCCCCCGCCTGTCTCTCTCCAACCATCTCGGTCTTTCCCTCTGCCCCCGATTGTCTACTGCCACGGAAAACCTGGTCGGTTTTGGTTCTGTTGATGTCTTGTCCGCTGGCGAGGCAAGGGGTGCCTAAGACAGAGAGGAAGGGGAGGGGCGGGGTAGAAAGAGAGAGGCAGAGGCAGAGGCAGAGGCATAGGCAGAGGCAGAGGCAGAGGCAGAGGCAGAGGCAGAGGCAGAGGCAGAGGCAGAGGCAGAGGCAGAGGCAGAGGCAGAGGCAGAGGCAGAGGCAGAGGCAGAGATAGGGGCAGAGGCAGAGGCAGAGGCAGAGGCAGAGGCAGAGGCAGAGGTAGATTAGGCAGTTGCAGAGGCAGGGGCAGGGGCAGGGGCAGAGGCAGAGGCAGAGGTAGAGGCAGAGGCAGAGGCAGAGGCAGAGGCAGAGGCAGAGGCAGAGGCAGAGGCAGAGGCAGAGGCAGAGGCAGAGGCAGATACAGCGGCAGAGGCAGAGGCAGAGGCAGAAGCAGAGACAGAGGCATAGTCAGAGGCAGAGGCAGAGGCAGAGGCAGCGGCAGAGGCAGAGGCAGAAGCAGAGGCAGAGGCAGAGGCATAGGCAGAGGCAGAGGCAGAAGCAGAGGCAGAGGCAGAGGCAGAGGTAGAGCCAGAGGCAGAGGCAGAGGCAGAGCCAGAGCCAGAGCCAGAGCCAGAGCCAGTGGCAGAGATAGAGGCAGAGGCAGAGGCAAAGGCAGAGGCAGAGGCGGTGACGCGTAGGGCTATTCGTTTTAATCCTGATTTAGACAGCCGTCCATGGCGGGCGGCATCGCGCCAATTTAAATAGCAAAACAGCAGGTGTAAAGGCGGGCCTCGCCGGCAGAATATATTCAGGAGTGATACCGACGATTTGGAAAGGAAAGGAAAAATAAACCCAAACACACACGACCTCTTCGCGACACGTCCTGATTATTCATTACCGGGAGAAATGGTAAATTGATATCCAAGTGACGAACGGCCCTTATGTTATTACCACCGGGATGGTGGGTGCTTCGGCCTTGTAGCACCCCTACCCCACCCCCTAAAAAAAAAAATGCAAATCAGCACAAATAATGCAATTTTAGAAGCAGAAGGTTAAAAAAAAAAACTCCTCACAATTATCATCCGAAGAGATCTATTAGCAAACACGTCGGTTCGTGAGCGTTCGACTAACGGACACCGCAGTGAATATTGCCCAGGTAACATCCCTTCTTATTAGCAGACGCGAAGATGTGTGCGAACCCACGCTCCTTATCCGATATTGCGCATGAAGCATGCGACTTATTCACCTCGCCCCCCAGCAGAGAGAGAGAAAAAAAGCGATACGCATAAGGAACATACGTGAGGAACCCCCCCCCCCTCTCTCTCGCCGCTAGACGCCGGTCCCTATCGCCAGCGCAGAGAGGCACTATCTCTATTATAATTTCAATGCGATGAGCGTCTCGTTCGGTCTTATGGCTCCACGATCTTGTTGGGTTTTTTTTTTACCTCTTCCTCCGTCGTCTGACGTTTGATGCGCGGTTGCGGTCGATCGCGATGCAGAGACGGTTTCGCTTTCTCTTTATTTGCCCGTCCCTTGCTCTCCTTCTGTCTCTCTCCCTCCCCCCTCTCCTCCTCTCTCTCTCTCCTGCCACCCACCGACCCCCCACCCCCTCTGGTCGGGTTCGCTTACCTCTTAATTGTGCATGGTCCCCGCCTCGAAGCAAGGACACGCGCCGCGCTATGAATACCTAAACGAGCTCCGGCCAGATCAAAAAGACGAACAATTAGTGATGGCGAACCCCGAGCGGGTGAGCGGTGATTAAGTCGGACCCACTGCGGTATAGGTAATCATTTCCCGAGCTGCAATCGCTCGTCGATATACCGTCAATAAGTGTTATCATTATTATTATTGTTGTCGTCTTTAAACCCTCCCTCCACAGTAAAAATACAAGCTGAAAGGATTTGTGTATTCAGCAACCGCACGGTGGAAACCGTGAGCTATTTCGAGGTACGGCATCGCGGGTTTCGTCATGCGTTTACAAAATGGCGGAAACAATGCGGTGTACGTCGCAGTATGCATGCAGTGGTGCGGCCGATCGTTTTCCGCGGGGTTTCACGCACGGCCTGCCGTTACGTTACGTAGTGTTGGGCCCTGTCTATCCAATCGGTTACCCTGACAAAGTCCTCTGGACCGCAACTCAGACAAGCGCAGATGACTGGAAAACAGAAAATCAACAACCCCCCCCCCCATTTCATCTGGATTGTTACTGGCGTGTTCGTCTTACGTCCTGGGGCAATAGGAGGCAAACTCGTGAGCCCGCCGCATGCCCTCATCAATTCTCTAGTGCGTTCAAAAGTTACGTCACGTTGACGTCAGCAAGCAAGCATGTCGTGTGAGCAGGGAAAGTAATGAGCAAGTATACTGGAAACTGTTTGTACACGTTCAAGAAGCAACTAGCGATGACATATACTGTTGCTCAAAAATTCGGAATAGTCTTATTTTCAGGCGCTTCACCCTGTATATTACTATTTGATTGTTTTCTTTTATATGTTTTGAAGAGACTGATCAATAAAGATTTGAGAAGATTTTAAATCATTAGTCTATCAAGAACAAATCAAACTTTTTGAGCAACAGTGTGTTATAGCAAATAAGACCATTTCATTGGGGCAAACAGCGGTGGATAAGCGGACAGCTTACACACTTTATGCGGATTGAAAAGTTAAATTAAAAAAGTAAATCATTTTTGACAAAATAATATACATATCTTTAAAAAAAAATTCCAAGACGTGTGACTAGCCCAATAGTGTCCACGCGTGCAATGGTAGGCATTGGCACACACTGTTTATAAATAAATGAGAGATGGACACAGTATATCGACGGGAAAAGAAAAAACGTTAAACCGCAAATACTTCAGAAAGGTTACGGGTATCAGTGCCGCCATTACACGGCCTGATTCACTGACGGAAAAACCGAGAATGAAACTCACGACCCCGCTCTTAACTATGGTCGGGACATTGAGAAAAGCAACGCAGCCGACACCAAAAGCCTATTCCACAGCCCACTCTGTACTTCTTCTTTCTTTTTTTTGCAACGGTTTTCACAGTTCATGGCCGACAGAGGAAAACGAATCTACTTTTTCTGTCTGAAAAAAATATATAAATAAAAAAAAACATACAGCCTTCGCACCTGTGCCTACAATCAACGACCCGGTCGCGTACACTGCTAGAGGCAGCCGCTACATTCTGCACTTTGCCATATCATATGCCACCTCCACAATGCGCAATCAATGCCCCGTCTGTAATTATGATTAATACCTCCGAAAAACCACGCCTTTTTTCAGAGATAATTCAATGGGATAAACAAAACACACAAAACATCATCTTTCGTTTCCCTTTGACCATGGCCTTGCAATCAGCGGGTCCCACGATCTATCCTTAACATCTGCCGTGTGCGGAGAGAAAACAAGAAGGAAATCGATTGGTTTTCCCGCCCCCCCCGACCCCCATTCCCCCGACCCCACGTCTAATGAATTCTCCGATTAATAACGTCACAAACAAAGATAATTGCCAAACAAATACTGTTGCGTAACTGGAGCTTCCAGCCGCTGCACTCGGCAAGGGACACTCACAGCGTGCTGCCAAGACGTGCGTACAAAACGACCGCATTTGCGACCACGGAAGGCCGGTGTCCTGTTCGGGTCGTTATCATTTTTGATTTTTTTTTTTTTTTTTGGGGGGGGGGCATTTTGTTTCATCAGATCACTCTTCTTTTTAGAGCTCCTTTCAACGCCCGAGGCAATTTTATTTTGTTTGTATTGAGTGTGTGTTTTTTTTTTTTTTTTTTTTTTTTTTTTTACACTTTGAAAAGCCGACAGCGGAAGAATCGGAAATCGTACGAGTCGGGATCTCCCGTGCACACGACAGATGACTGATGACATTTCCGTAACCATTAACAACAAGCGGAGGATGAAGGAAAGGGAACAAGTGCTTAGCATTGTCAGAACACCACGTGATCGACCGTTTCACCTCCCGTCTATATACAACAGGTGTTTTTTGTTTATGTTTTAACTATATTGCATTGAATCGTCATAAGATAACATATGGTATACAGGCCCAGTTACGAACTTGTCGTTCTCCAGCCAGGCCTACCGCGATACTCAGTTGATAATTACTGTCAGCCCCCTCCGAACAAAAACACAGGATTGCTTCAGCAAGATTAACTGGCATTGGTTACGATATGAAATGGCAATATCTTAAAAACGGAAAAAAAGTAGCAAAATGAAATTCTGCTTTTTTTTTGGGGGGGGGGGCGTGAATCGCAGTATGTTCTGCTGATGCGGTGTTGTTTCTCGTTCACCACTGCCAAAACTCAAATAAAGTTGTTCCTTTTAACGGAATCGGAATGGCAGGGGGGCCATGACAAAAAAAATAGCACAGAAAGAGGCGCATCGAAGTGTTACTTGTGGCTATTTACAGCGAGACGAGTCAGGCCCCCCTCTCCTCTCCCTTCCTCTCCCTTCCCCCCTTCTTCAGTAGTTGGTCAGGGTGAACAGGCACTGTCTCCTAGAGACGAGTCAGGCCCCCTCTCCTCTCCCCTCCTCTCCCTTCCTCTCCCTTCCCCCCTTCTTCAGTAGTTGGTCAGGGTGGACAGGCACTGTCTCCTCAAGATGAGTCAGGCCCCCCTCTCCTCTCCCCTCCTCTCCCTTCCCCCCTTCTTCAGTAGTTGGTCAGGGTGGACAGGTACTGTCTCCTCATGTACGAGTCGCTGGCGCAGCAGAACACGAGCCGCTTGAACGCGTTGCGGAACTCGCGGTTGAAGATGGTGTAGATGACGGGGTTGGCGGCCGAGTTGACCCAGCCCAGCCAGGTCACCGTGGCGAAGGTGGTGTGCGTGATGTTGCAGTGGGGGCAGAGCCCGATCACCACGTTGGTGATGAAGAAGGGCAGCCAGCAGCAGATGAAGACGGTGACGACGATGGCCAGCACCGAGGTGGCCTTCCGCTCCCGGGCCACCGAGATCCTCTTAGTTCTGCTGGACTCGTGCCGCTCTCGCTCTCCTCCGCCTCCGCCGCCGCCGCCGCCGCCTCCGCCGCCGCCGTGGGTCTCGTGCGACTTCCTCTCCGTCGACGGCGGCTTCTCCCCCTCGCCGCTGGACGGCTCCTGCTTGTCGCACATGGTGGCGAAGTTCTCCGTCTTCTCGTTGACGAACTTGGTGACCAGCGTGGTCTTGGCGCCGCCGCCGCCGCCCCCGCCCACGCCGTTCTTGTAGCCGGGGCTCTTGCGGTACTTGATGCTGCCCGGCTTCCGCCGGCCCAGTTTCTGCACGGAGCGGAAGATCTTGTAGTAGACGATGAGGAGGACGAAGCAGGGCACGTAGAAAGACAGGACGGAGGAGCTGACCTGGAAGATGGGGCTGACGTTGAGCTGGCACTCGTTGGAGGCCATGGCGTCGTAGCCGCCCACCAGCACCAGGGCCGGGATGGAGATGAGAAAGGACAGCCCCCAGGCCGAGATGACCGTGACCAGGGACATGAGCGGCGTCCGCCTGATGGCGTACTGAATGGGCCGCGTGATGGCGAGGAACCGGTCCACCGAGATGACGCACAGATTCCAGATGGACGAGGTGCAAGTCAGCACGTCCATGGAGACCCAGACGTCGCAGACGATGGGGCCCAGGTACCACTGGCCGCCCACCACCTCCCAGTAGAGGCCCAGTGGCATGACCACCGAGCTGACGGCCAGATCGGCCACGGCCAGCGAGACGATGAAGTAGTTGGCCACGATGCGGAGGCTGCGGAACTTGAAGACGCTGATGCAGACCAGGAGGTTGCCGATGATCCCGCAGGTGATGATGGGCGTCAGGAGTGCGATCTTCAGCACGGTCATGGCCACGTCCGACTCCTCCTCGGGAACGGGCACCGTGAAATTCAGGTACTTGCCGGCCGAGGTAGCGTTATCCATGGTCGCTATCGCCTCTCTGAGTCTTGCCGGGTGATGATGAAAAACAAAAAATGGAGAAATCAACGCGAGGAGTGTGGCGTCTCGAAATGCTCCACCCCGCCAAAAATAATAAGCAACGATTCAGACGAACAGCGTTATAAGTGCGTCTCCCGTCTCATTCGTGCGGTTTACCGGCGGTGATTACAGTCTTCGGGCCCGTGCGGAGTCCGATGTCTCGTCAGCAGCTCGGGCTGTTGGATGGCGGACCGACGGCCAGGGGGGGAATCGCCGGGGCGGTGGCGTCGCTAGAGCCCGCCGGCCTGCCCAGGCCCGCTCGCTCCGGCGTGGGCCAAGTCGTGACTAGCCTCTCCCGGGGTGGCGGCGGCGTCGTCGGCGGCGGCGGCTGCTGCTGCTGGGTATGCCCGGCGAGTGCAGAGCGGAGTGCGCTGGCTGGACACCCGATCCGCCCGCTAAAGTCATCGTGCGAAAGGCCGGCCTGAGCGCAGTCGGATCGGACCCAACCCCGGACCCGATTTCTTCGCTATCCCGTGTCCCGGCCGCTACTGAGCTCGGCCCGCCTCGAATGCGGCCATATGAAACGGGAGCGTTGCATGCAGTGCTAGCTGCCAACAACGCCACTCCCGCGCGTTACACATGCAATGCACACTCGCCCGCTCGCACGGCTACGTATGTAGTAGCCAGTCGGGGCATGGCCGACCTGCTAGCTGTGCAGTAACGAGACGACCACCGTCGGCGAACGCTTCTGCACGTACGGCTGTCTCCTCCTCCCCTCCCGATCGGCGCATGCGCGGCACTGACTCAACGTCCACGACGGACCAATCGGCGTCACACAAATCTTACCGCACGCGCGTAATGCGCGGAGCAGTTGGGACAGGCAAAGAGAAAGGGGGGGGGGGGCTTCTTCCTGGTTCGTTATCAACGCTACTGCTGCTGTTGTTGTTGTTGCTGCATGCGCGGGAGTGGAGCGAATAGAAACGTAACCGAATTGTAGGAGGAAAGATGTCGGGGGAAGGGATTTCGCAGTCCAGTGCACATTTTTTGCACGGCAATTCGGAGGGGGGGGGAGACCGTTTTGTTGGAAGGAGATTTTGGCAGAGGTCTGATACTCGAGAGAGGGGAAATCCCATTCACTTACCCTGGCCTTACAGGCGGAGCACACAATCGATCTTTCTTCCCCATTCGAATTGCTCATTGAAGGCAAACAGCGCGCGAAGGAACCACGGTGAGGAATAATGCACACCCGGCTATAGAGAATTGTGTATAGGAACGTGTTTTTTCACTAAACAAACCGATGAAGACTTCCTTTGTACCGCCAACCATCTCAGGTCGCGATCCCTCCTCCTTCCCTACAGATGTGAGAAGAAACTCTACTCCACAAAACAACGTCACTTACAACAGATAAAATGTGTTTTTTTCCTCTTCAACGCGTAGGATACAATGTGATTGTTTATCTATATTTTGCCGCCTGCATTCATTCCTTGCGTTACCTATTCACGTCATGTCTGCGGCCCGAGGAACGATAACATCTGTTCATCTTTTGAAATCATTTGAGGAAAAAAAACAACAACAACAACGTCGAGACGTACTGTCAACGCCGGCATTCAATTCAATGAAATGAGAATGAGCGCAGACATCGATAGCGCGGTGTACACTAATCGTTGTATATGTACGGTGCAGGTTTTCTATATCCGTTAATGTCCACCCGACTCCATTTCAAAACATACTGAGCATGCAATCTATCCTAGTTCAAGGGCGGTTGTGGAAAGTGTGTGGGGGACTATTTTGCGAGGGAGCCAAGTGACAGAGGGTGAACTCGCGGGCGAGTGATAGTTCGAGGTGGATGTCGACGGTCGGAAGGTCTTTTCGGATTTTCGTGCTTGTAATCGTGCAATTTTTGGTGCATATTTTTGGTGTATTTTGATCTACTTAAAAAGGGTCGTTGTGAATAAGGAGGAATATGTGTCTTGTTCAATACAGTTCATAGTTGTGTTTCCCTACCTGTATTTTCCCCCGTCATACCTCTGATCCTAAAGGTGTGTGGGTGTGTGGGCGAGTGTCTGGTGCCATGTGGAGCCCTAGGACAATAGGTTGAATAGGTTTCCACGGAGGAATTCTAAAGGTGTATAGGTCTCCCCGTAAGGATTTCACGAAACTGGTATTTCGAAACAGCTCATGGGTTATGTTAACTGACGTGTAAAATCCGTCGGAAATTGGGGTGTTTTATATATGGGACACACGGTCCAAATGTCTACACCGTAAAGTTGAAAACAACGTTTCTCACTCGGTTGTGTTAGTGCATGAGAACAAAAGCAATGTCTCCATAAGGATACAGATTTGAGTGTGTGTGTGGGGGCGGCAAATGATAAGATGACCCCCACTTTTGCAAGTGGAGGTGGCGGGATGGGGGGGAGCTGTCTCTCAGTCCCCCACCTGTCGACGAGCAATGTAGTAATCCTGTTTTGCAGACATGTCTTCGGTCACGTCACCGTCATTAGAAGCGGACGATGTTTTTTTAGTCTGGTTTCACAAGCGGCACCATTAACGCGCTATAAGCAGAACTCGAGTGGGCGGCGGGGGGGGGGGTGTGGCAAACTGTGGTTTGGTCGTGTCTCTGCCTCTCTGATGGTGATGGACGAGTCCATTCTTGCTTCTTTGAGAGGGGGTTTATAGAGATAACCTTAAACATGTGGACAGGCTCTTCCGGAAATCCTCTCTACGGCGTTCAGCCAAATCAACTTGCTCGGATTTAGATTCTTCCCGAAATGTAGCAGCCGGTTTCAAGAAAAGTTACAAATGTATTGCGCCACAATGAATGTTTTCAGCAATCTCTAGCGTAGGCAGCAAAATGATGCATAAGTTGCGCAACAAAATGTTGCGCAACTAACAACAACTGAGGCTAAGCATTACTCATACCCAGTATGGCGTCTACCCAATAGTCTTAAAAGTCTAAAAATCATAAACGGCAATTTAGCCATAGGCAGCCTAGGTTTGTTTTTTCTCCCCCCCCCCGAATGCAATTGGCCTGCAATATTATGGTCAAGGGAAGGTCGAATCTTCCCTGCTCCAGCCTCGGCTGACCGACAACAGAATTAGTCATCTTTCTTAAGTCGATTTGGATCATTGGATTTTTGTTCATTTTATTTATTTTCATTTTGAGGGAAGAGGGGTGTGTGGGTGGGCTGAAGACGGACGGGGAAGGATAGGGGGCATTTAAGGCGGAGGGTTTGCACATGGGAAACGCCGGAGTTCGCTGAAGTTCAGCTTGAACTTCTGGCGATAATAGGCGAGCGAGCTTGGGCAGGCAAGGGAAGGGGGAGGGGAGGGGAGGGGGAGGGGGAGGGGGAGGGGAGGGAAGGGGGGTGATGCGTAGGCTGGCTGTGTGCAGACGCGAGCGCATTACCCCGCCCTATATATCGAACGTAACCGCCGGCCCGCAAAAGTAAATACCATTTATACGGGGCTAAATGGCTGTTTGAGCTTACTTATCACCCGGTCCTTGGACCGTAAAACGGTCCCCCGATGGACTTTCCCGATGGACTATCACCGAGGAGCGTGCTCGGAGGCCACTGAAGAGAGAGAGAGAGAGTGAGAGAGAGAGAGAGAGAGAGAGAGGGAGAGAGAGAGAGAGAGAGGGAGGGAGAGAGAGAGAGAGAGAGAGAGAGAGAGAGAGAGAGAGAGAGAGAGAGAAAGAGAGAGAGAAAGAGAGAGAGAGAGAGGAGAAAGGGAGAGAGGAGAGGGAGAGAGAGAGAGAGAGAGAGAGAGAGAGAGAGAGAGAGAGAGAGAGAGAAAGAGAGAGAGGGAGAGAGAGAGAAAGAGAGAGAGAGAGAGAGGGAGAGAGAGAGAGAGAGAGAGAGAGAGAGAGAGAGGGGGGGGGAGGGAGGGAGAGGACGGAGGGAGGAGAAACTCCGCCGGCATGATGGGCTGAATAGGTCCCATGCTACTTGCGGAAGAGCATACACGACGATATAACCACATTCCATTAATCACCACGAGACAGCTTCAGGGGGTGGGGGTGGAGGGGGGGCGGGCTGCACATACTCGACCCATTTAAAAAAAATAAAGAAACTTCAGACCCATACCTGTTGGCTGAAGTTCGTCTGTACTGCAGTGCAGGTCGGACCTTAGGATGTACATTCGATTCTAATGTTTCCGTGCTTTAACCGACACCTGAAGAAGAATGCGAAACAAAAGGGACACCTCTGTGAGATGTATGATGCTGAAAAGCTATTGCTGAGTAAAGGCCTATAAACAGTCGGACTGGTGTATTACAACTACAACATTAACGAGTCTGAGTCCGAGTCCCGACTCTTGAGTCCGAGTCCAAGCCAGGTCTCTCGAGATTTCGAGAAGTTGACCTCGAGAATGTACGCGTTACGGCGAGATTCCTATCTTCGGGCACCTCGCATAGGAGCTACAACACGGATCGTTGATTTTCTTTGTTAGGATATTTTGCATCGTGCTGATTTAAGCAGTTTCACCTATCCAAAGGTGACTTTTGTGAATAAAATCTTGAAACGCAATGTGTAAAGTACGGGTATTTTTTTTCACAACTTTTACGGTACAATATTAAAGATATACATCAATGTTTACGTTTTTAACCATAGAACGTATGTAACAGGAGAGGTTCGTCGTGTTCCCAGACGAGCGAACGTGTTACCTTAGGCATGTAGATGCATGTACTGGCTAACGAAACCGCGCAGAGTAGTTTGATGAAATAATCCGTCCGCGCTTGATAAATGATGCGTACAGTGTATACAGTAGAGTATACACACCTTACAAATAACGTAAAACCACTCCAAAGTCATACAGTACAAGGCTATGGCGTGCAAAATTAACATTTATTCCTTAATAGAGATATTTCCATTAACATAGACGTGCCAAGTAAACATTTATTACCAGAATAGAGATATTTCTATTAATAATAGAGATATCTCTATTCCTTTTAGCAATCGAGATATTTCAATGAATGGAATAAATGTCAATTTTGCACGCCGTACAAGGCGCTTTTCTATCCCGAATGTGAACCACACCAAATGTCGGCCGCGCGGTATATATAGTAATGCCTGAGTGGTGTGCCCCAATCGGGCCGTATTCTCAATAATCTATTTACAGGTCCGAATATATTCATTCGTTTTCTCTGCCGTATTCTCATTTTCAATTTTTTTTTTTTGCCATTGGTGTCATTGTAGTATAGTGATTCAACATTTTTGTTTTTGGTGGGAAATTGGCTTCCCACTTTATCTAAAAATGAAATCGAAATTGGGCGCGCGTTAGTCTCCCATACCAGTTGGCGCAGAGGTGCCCGGAAGTGTGTCACGACCTTTTCACCGCGAGACTTGCACAGTCTACAGTGCGCCCAAAGTGCATGTGATATTTGAAAACAATGAGACTGCAATTTTACATTGGGCCGATCGTTAAGTGGTAACGAGCATTTTTTAATGACTCAGAACTGCACCAATATCGACCACTGTGCGCAGCGGCGTAATGTATCCTAAATATCTGATGTCAGCGACATCTGTTTCGGGAGAAAAAAACCCTGATAAATGGCCCTCGAGGTAAATTCATTCTAGTGTATAATTGAGGCCACGAAGAACAAGGCCGTTAACATAATGGGTTATACAAAACTTTATCTGTAGATAAAATATTATTATACGTCGTGGAAAATGTACTCAACGAGCAAGCTCCATCTGTATAGATAACACCAATATCTGAATCAGTTGCTTAACTTATCCACTTGTTGGCTTCATGATTTCTTTCAAACCAACTCAAACACTTCACAATCTACCTCCACTCACTTACCTTTTGAATCCTAAACCATTTCAATAAGTTAAATAAATTGAACAATGCTTATTATCATTTTGTTTTACTTAACTAAATGCATTTTTTTCTTTAGCCTATAGATCATGTGAAATTGTAAATTTAAAACCATTATCGTAATGGAAAGATTTATATATATATATAATGTAGTTTTCAATGTAACGTAACTTTTGTTTTTATGTCTATCAAAAAATAATGTGATATACAAAAATGTTGCAAACTGCTTACTGACTAAAATTACCAAAATGCAAATCTTAAAATTTAGTGGGCCTGACGTTTCGATCTTAGCAGGACCTTTCTCAAAGGCATGTACACGAAGGAAGGAGGGAGGGAGAGAGAGAGCGAATAGGACACGGATGAGAAACAAAGGACAAAGAGTAAAGCTGGTGGGGTGAGATCAAAGGGAAGGGCGAGGAGTAGGGTAGGGATTAGTGAGAAGAGGGGGGGGTCAAAGAGAGGGAAAAATCAAAGAGAGAAGTGTTGAGGAGTGAACTCAAAAGAAGGATGTGATTATACGTCGTGGAATGTGTGCTTCAACGAGGCTTTCCCCTACTCGACGAGCAGATATCTGCACTAGAGCTGCGGGTTGGAGACCCGCCCGACCTGCCTGTAATTTTTGTTTTCAGCAGGCAATCGGGCGAAGCACCGAGCGTAATAGTGTTTAATAAGCCGTTGAGTAGGGCAAAGACTAATAATTGTTGGAATCTTTCTTTATATTTTGAAGCTCTTTGGGGAGTCGACTGAGGGGGGATCTGAACCCTAGAGAACAACCACCTGTGCCAAATGTGCACGCACAGAAAACACTTTGGTAATGCTCTGAACAAGGGAGATATTTGTGACACCTCGACCGTCCGCCGAAACAACGTTTCTGTCAAAACTCGTCCAACATTATTTTGAATAATATCGACATTGTGCAGTGTTGCTCAAAAAGTTGGAATGATGCGGGCGATTCACAGTAGTGCGACCTCAAGAGTTTACAATGCGTTGGCCAATCACAATGCTCGGAATCTGTTAACCCTTTTCCAAGGCCCTTTAAAAAAAATTGGCTTTGGCTTCGGCTCCAGCTTCATCTCTGTTGTCTAATAACTGAAAACACAGGTTGGATTTCTTTGTTGAAGTAGAAGCTTCGGATTCAAAAAACGAAGTCAATGGCCTCCCGTTTTCATGCCTTGTACTTTAAACGGGACGAAAGAAAGAGAGACATACCGTAGAAACTTTACGAAATGAAGGCTTAGGCTAGGCTCAGGCTTCGTCTCCGTCTGACAAAACCTGAAAATCCAGGTTGTGATTTGTTCCCGAATTTGAA
>CATLJK010000107.1:0-32599 GCA_949987565.1 Luidia sarsii
AACCCAGCCTGATTTTTCATTGTAATTACGGGGTCAAGTACGCACAAGGGGCCCCGCGTTTGTGGCCCGTTTTTGCCACAAAAAAAGGGCCTCCCTCCACCCCGCCTGGCAATTTGCCGGCAGCCCGCCTTGCCTTTTGTCATTAGCACGGCCTGCAGTTAACCCTCTACGAGTCCCCCCGGCTTGACATTCAGCCATTTGCTGTCGGATTAGCATTCATCGCCAGTGCAAAGGCGGCGTTCTACGTGCTTGTCGTTCTTCCTGTTATAAGCCGTCGCAGGAACGCAGTAGTTGTGCATACCGTTAGACATTATTTCCATGCCTGTGCAAATGGAAAGTATTTGTGTAGAGTGGACTAGGCGGGGGGCGGGGAGGCGAGGGTGTTGTGGTATAGCGGAAATGCAGCAGTTGTTGTTGGAGTCAACATGAAGTAAACAAGCATTATACAGCGTGTAGTTCTCAACCAATTGTGGCAGTAACTTCACGCTGTATGACTATAAGCGGCACCGTCACTGTACTGTCCACGTTCAGTCTTAGTTGAAGGGCATTTTGCTTGGTTTTTCACTCATTATACGCGAAGGAGTAGGTTTGCGGTGACACCATGTCAAATTTCTCTTTTGTGAGTAAGTGTGGTTCTGAAAAGAACCGGAGGAACTCGACGTTTCGAACAGCGTACTCTGTTCGTCTTCAGGAGACAGAAGACGAACCATGCATGAAATCCTTCAAATCTCATTTCACAATGGCTCTACTTGAAGGAGTAGGTTTGCGGTGACACCATGTCAAATTTCTCTTTTGTGAGTAAGTGTGGTTCTGAAAAGAACCGGAGGAACTCGACGTTTCGAACAGCGTACTCTGTTCGTCTTCAGGAGACAGAAGACGAACCATGCATGAAATACTTCAAATCTCATTTCACAATGGCATTACTTGAAGGAGTAGGTTTGCGGTGACACCATGTCAAATTTCTCTTTTGTGAGTAAGTGTGGTTCTGAAAAGAACCGGAGGAACTCGACGTTTCGAACAGCGTACCCTGTTCGTCTTCAGGAGACAGAAGACGAACCATGCATGAAAACCTTCAAATCTCATTTCACCATGGCATTACTTGAAGGAGTAGGTTTGCGGTGATACCATGTCAAATTTCTCTTTTGTGAGTAAGTGTGGTTCTGAAAAGAACCGGAGGAACTCGACGTTTCGAACAGCGTACCCTGTTCGTCTTCAGGAGACAGAAGACGAACCATGCATGAAAACCTTCAAATCTCATTTCACCATGGCATTACTTGAAGGAGTAGGTTTGCGGTGATACCATGTCAAATTTCTCTTTTGTGAGTAAGTGTGGTTCTGAAAAGAACCGGAGGAACTCGACGTTTCGAACAGCGTACCCTGTTCGTCTTCAGGAGACAGAAGACGAACCATGCATGAAAACCTTCAAATCTCATTTCACCATGGCATTACTTGAAGGAGTAGGTTTGCGGTGATACCATGTCAAATTTATCTTTTGTGAGTAAGTGTGGTTCTGAAAAGAACCGGAGGAACTCTCATTTCACTCATTACTTGCAGCGTAATTAGAGTGGTGTGGTTTTGGACGGAGTCCATTTTGCAAGCTGCCAGACACCCAAACCGCCAGAACTGTGCCCGAGAGGGGATGATTGTGCGACTTCTTTGGAGTTTTTGCGAAGAAAGGGCTTAATCGAACAAAAGTGGTTTTAGACGAGCCAACTTCTAAGGCATTAAACCCCCTACACAATATTGGTAAGATCGAAAAACAGAAATGTTCACAGATTTACATGAAACTTATACAGTTTGAAGATGGTTATAGTAGAAACCTCTCACTGAAATAATTATTTCTGCCTAAAATGTTGTTTTTGGGGAGAAATGAGTAAAAGAAATAGTTTACGTCTCACCGAGATATTTACTATTTTTCGGAACAGTACGGCGTTGAATGATGCATTTTCGCGAAACAAATGAAGCGGTTTTCACGATTTTCTCGAGACTCGGTTGGCTGAAATGTCCACAGTTGTGCTATTTCATACATATGTTGGATCAGACAACGTATGGATGCTTTTCTTTGACGTCGACCAATGTTGTGTAGGGGCTTTAAAGCCACATAATAGAGCTATCCTAATGCTGCGCGTTAATGCGTGTATGTTAATCTGTGGGCATTCGGCGGCATTACTAAGAAATTCCGAAGCAAATCATACATTCAATCTATGAATTCTCATTTCAGAGTAGCAAGTGAGGCAAATAGAATGCAATCACAAGAATGGCTGAAAGATACTAATCTTAAAACAAGATTGAGAGAGGTTGACGTTTCAATCCCAGAAGGTCCTTTCTGTGAAATGTTTTTGAAAGTTCGAAGGAAGGATAGAGGGGGTTATCCACAGTCTTGAGTCTTGAGAGAAGACTACATTGTCATACATAGTGTAGACTGGTAATGGAGGCAAGTGTTTTCGGCACATTTTATGTGGTGGGGCTGAGGTCCTTTACGAGGGCATGGATCTTGCTCGGACTCAGGCTTCGGCTCTTGACAGGACTGGGGCCAAACGCTTGTTTCTATAGATGCCTGTGACATTCTATAGTTTATAATGGGTAAGAGAAATATGAGCGAAGCCTTAGCCCGGGCCTAAGCCTTCATTGCGTAAACGGCCTGACACAGTGCTTGACCTTGTGAGCTTGACCCTATGTGCCCTTCTTAGTCTCGTCTCAAGGCTGTCTCCCCCACCCCACCCCACCCCCTCAAGACTCCCTGTGTGTCTGTAATGACTCAGTCGGTGTGGTACACCTGTGCAAGAATGCGCGTCATGTCGCGTCTCGTCTGCGTCTACTATCAAAATATCGGATCGCGCGTCCCGGCCGCTGCGCCGCGGGTTCCCATCAAGAAATCAAGGCCCAGCATGGTGCGGGGGACCGGCGAAAATGTGCGCCCGGTGAGCCAAGAATGTGGCAATGAAAGGAAGCCGGTGGTTCGTGCAGTGACTGGCGGGTACCGGGGACGTATACGTGTGAAACGAATGTACGCAGAATGGGTTACCCGTGCTGCGATGCATTTTCTGTTCACCGTAAGCCGGAGTTTACACTTTTCTGACTTTGCTGCCTGGAAGCAGAGATATTGGAATACTTTCTCACTTTTAGAGAGTTCCAGTTTTAGATCAGCTGGCCGTTTTCATTTGCAAATACGGTGGATGGTCGAGTCGGAACTTGTCTGATCACTGGATTGATGCCCACCAATCAGCACCCGTAGTGGAGCTCCTATGCAAATAATCTTTGCATATTCATGAGCCCCCACGCATAACAAATGCCACTGTAATTCATTAGAACAATCATTGACACTGAAATTAACGTGAACTTCATTAATGTATGATATTTAAACACCAACAGTGGTTGTATTATTGAATTTCAATTGAATTACAATTTCCTCAACGCAAACATCATGTAATACTGTAGGATATATGATGCAACGCGGTATCCGCCGTTATACATTATTCAAATCCGCCACATGACCACGACCAGCTCAGTGATCGAGTCGTTGAGACGTCCACACTAGAAAGCGGGAGTTCGAATCCCTCCCGAGATGCCTGAATTTTGTTCATCAGTCATCAGGCAAAGCACTGAGCTTGAAGAGCTTTCTTACTTCGAGCAGGGAAAACCCACATTGAATTACATTCTCCTCGACGCAAACATCATGTTATATTGATGATTATTATAATTATAAAGTGCATGGTGATATACAAAAATGTTGCAAACTGCTTGCAGACTAAAATTACCAAAATGTAAATCTTAAAATTTAGTGGGCCTGACGTTTCGATCCTAGCAGGACCTTTCTCAAAGGCAGAGATTTGAGAAAGGTCCTGCTAGGATCGAAACGGCAGGCCCACTAAATTTTAAGATATAAAGTGCATGTATTTTTTTCAGTACAGTGCGGGAAAATGACTATTCATTGAATTGTAAGTAAATAGGCCCGCAGCATACAGTATACAAATGCATTTGGACACCGCTGTTCCAGTTTTCCTTCTCACAGATCTCGTCCACTGCTCACAGGCACTGAAATCCACACCCAGAAGTTGCAGAGGGGTTTTAAGACGCACCCGAAACCCTTCTATACTCCCTCTCCGTCTCCGGTGCCGTCCACAAATCCACACCCTTCGGCCCTCAACCAACCCGTCAACACACCCACGCTCAAATGCCCCGATCTCCCCTCCCCCCCGCCCCCCTCCAAAAAAAGAGAGAGAAAAATCCAACGGGGTCCCAAATCCAAGAACGCAAGAAGACATAAAACAAAACCCAGCTTGTAAATCTCTCTCTCCCAACTCCTCCTAAAAACGCATATACGTATAGTATTACCACCCGTCCCCTCCCTCACAACGCCCCCACGTAACCAAATTATAAAATTGCAACCCCCTCCCCCTACGCTGAAATTGAGTTAAGCTCAGTTCCCTTGTGCCTGCATGAGATTTTTTTACAGGGAGGAGGAGGGGGATGGAAGCTGCAACCATCAAACGGGTTTAATCGAGTGTGGCAATTCGGCAGTGTCTGGTTACCGGCGGAATTATGTGCTGGATGCCGTTTCAGAAGATCCGTGGGCCAGACTGCTATACCTGTAAAGTTGATAATCTATTGAAGTGCGGCTGTGCCGATGAAAAGAAAAGAGAAATGAGCAACTGCATTGGTTTGAAAAGTGATGTTTATAAGCAGGATTTGTTTATAGGGACGCCTTGATGGGAGAAAGGGATCGCGTGGTTTGGTGACTGACCAGTTTATGGGTTTGTTCAACTTCATTTTGGAAGTCAATCCCTCCCTTTTTTTTCTCCTACGTTCTAATAATCGTCCTGTTTTACAAGCTTCCAGGTTTTCGTCCGGATTCCTATAAAAAGAAAAACGAGCCCCAAAAATCCTGACGAGATTCTGACAGACACGAGGCCCATTGATTGATCCGCGTTAAAGTGCAAATTCCAGCTGGTCCGCCATCACCACGACAGATGAACGCGTGCAACAGTGGACGGAGATTAATTTAAAAAAAAAAAAATCACAAAAATCCGTGAAATAGAAAGGAAAGCCCTTCAGATTGGCTCTGCACTATTCCAGAATTTAGCCCAAGCCCCTTCACAGCTCGCCTCCTTCAAAATTGCTCCGCCAGGCGTCCCACCGTGCACTTGATACGGTCTGGGCTCGGACCCACCGTCCCATTGAACTTCTTCTCAATCCATTCCAGGCAGTCCTTTTCCATTTTCTTTTTCATTTTTATTTCCAGCTCAGTTGGGCCTGTGCCAGAATCTCTTCCTCTTGCCAGAGGAAAATGAGAAAAAAATGGGGTGGAGGAAGAAGGAAGCTCGCCTCAATTGAGCCACGGTCCTTTCTCCGCTTGTCGCAAAACGATGCTGATTAATCAATATTGTACTTTTCCCGCTTCATTTAACTGCGCACGGGGACGGGTGGGGAATTTTAACTCGATCTTTGTTTCATCTTTGTCTAGACATATACGAGTCTGTTTTTGCAATCAGAAAAATTCGATAATTAGATTTTTTTTTTATTCGGCAAAGACTTGGTTGACTATTTTGGGATCTACCATCTGAGGGCTGGATAGCTAAGATGGGTAGAGCGCTGGTACACAAAATCAGAGGTCTCTGGGTCAAGTCCCGGTCCATTCAAAGTTTTCTTTGCCATTTTTGTTCTTCAATTATTATATTCGAGTAGACAAGGGAGGGATGACACCGACTGGGAATCTTTTCAAGCAAAGACAGTTCTCCTGGGCCGGAATTTGAACCCGACACCTCCAGGTTTATGTACCAGTGTACTAGGTACAGCAAGCCCGAGGTCTGGGGTTCTATTCCCAGTCCAGTCATTTTTTTTCTCAAAGAGTGGCGGAATTCGTCCTGTCACGAAAGACTTGAGATATAAGAGAGAGAAAGATGTAATGCCATTTTCAAATGAAAACCCGATATCAGGTGAATTCCCCCCCCCAAAAAAATTAATTAATAGATATAATAAAAATAAATAAATAAAATACATGAATAATTACAGCAGCTTCTGTGTGGTTGAAGATTTTCCAGAGTGTAGAAATGGCAGCAGTGTCATTAAAAAAATAGACAGACGTTTTTTTTTTTTCAATCAAAAATGCCATTTGAATTGAATCAATACGATAATTTGATCATTTTTTATATTGCAGTATATAGCAAGGGAAAGGAGAGACTGACTAGGACAAACATTTTTGAAAGATTGACTGGAAATGGAACTATTTATTAATCGAAGCACAGATGTCTTTTGAGATGGATGGGGAGATGTGGGCTATAGGGCCCTTGATCAGATGGAGATTTTTTGTCAGTTTTCCAAAAAAAAAATCCCCCTCTCCAAACAAACCTTTTCAATAGTAGAAAAATAATACAAATCCGAGGCTCAACTTTTTCCTGCGCACGCGGGTGCATATTCAACTGCCTCTGCAGTGCCTTTGAGAAAATATTGACATTTCTAAGCGATGGGTTTTTTCTTTGCAATATTTGCGCTGTGCTCCTCACAATAGACGCAGCGTGCAAAGCCGGACCATCTTCTTCTCCCAAACATAGCTATATACTGAGGGCTGGCTATGCGTGCTGCACACGAAGACGCCACTCACACATGGGAAATCAGAACCGCGCACTTATCTGTCAGCTTATTTTGCTTGGCCGTTCTTGTGTAAACGTGTCCGGAAGACTGAAGTGGATGTTATCTGGAAAATAACCCTGGAAACGTCCGGATGGGACGATTTTTTTCTTGTCTTTTTTTTTTCTTTTTCTGCCTATTATTCACACACGGTATAGGCTAATAGGGGGCCTTTATAGCAAGTTCATGATGGGATAATTTACTTAATCTTCCGTTTTTTCCTATTTTTTACCAGACACAGACAGCACTGTGAGCTCTTGAGAAGCTCCAAGTGGGATTTTTCCTCCTTAAATGTTTCCTTGATTAATTTATTTATTACAGTCACTGCTTTTGAAAAGTAACCAGATTTGTTTTGGTGTTTTTTTTTTCGTTCTTTTACTTCATTGTGACAATAATAATATTAGCACTTAAATTCAATAAAGGTTTTCCCTACTCGACGTAAAAAGCTAATGAGTGCTCAGTGCTTTGCCCAGTTGCCTGCTTTAAAAAAAAAGGCAGCTCGGGCGGGATTCGAACCCGCGACTATTGCTTTCTAGTGCAGACGTCGCAGGTTCGAATCCCGCCCAAGCTACCTGATTTTTTTTTAGCATGCAATTGGAAAAAAAAGCACTGAGCATTAAGTGCTTATTACGACGCAAGCATGGACCCTTTTCCTAAATCCGGCTAAGGCTCAGGCTCCGGCTTTGTCTTTCTTTCTTTCTTTCGTCCATTTTAAAGTACAAGGCATGATAAGGGGAGGGCTCTGAATTTTATTATCTACAAAATATGAACACACAAGGACTGCATTCGCTGCTGTACAAAAGTCTGAAGCGTCATGTTACTTTCTTAATATGAATATTTCATCGTTCTTGATTGCCCCTGCCCACTCTGGTATAGTTTCTGGTAGTTTCTTTCTGGTAAAATCCAAGCCTGTATGTTGTTGGTCGTTCTCATCCTCTTTCTTTCGGTCTTTCTTTCCCTCCTCCTCCTCCTCCTCCTCCTTTTCATTTCATCTTGGCCGCCTGGATTCGGGTGTGTTTTTCTTTTTGAGGTTGGGTGGAGGTGCCTTACCTCGGGGAAATTAGGCCTCGCATTGATTGGAGCCGGGGAAGTGGAAGGAGGTTAGGCAGTGCTGACTGCTGAGGAAGATTGAGGATGTGATGTGATGAGGGTTTGAAGTTTGGTTGCTGATAGGAAAAGGGGCTTCCCTTGTCTGACTGTCTGTCTCTCTGTCAGTCTGTCTGCCGGGCTGCCTGTGTGTCCGTCTGTCTTTGTGTCTTTGTCTGCTGGGCTGTCTGTGTATCTGTCTGTCTGTCTTTCTCTCTCTCGATCTTTCTGAATGTGGGTCTGTATATCTGATTATCAGGCTGTTTGTCTATCTGTCTGTCTGGCTGTTTGTCTATCTGTCTGTCTGGCTGTTGTCCGTATGTGTCTAACTGTGTTTGTCTGTCGATTTGTCTGCCTGCCTGTCTGTCTGCCTGTATGTCTTTCTGTCAGTCTGTATGTCTGTCTGCCCGTCTATGTCTGTCTGTATGCCTGCCTGTCTGTCTTTCTGTCTCTCTGTTTCTCTGTTTCGCTGTCTCTCTGTCTCTCTGTCTCTCTGTCTCTCTGTCTCTCTGTCTCTCTGTCTCTCTGTCTCTCTGTCTCTCTGTCTCTCTGTCTCTCTGTCTCTCTGTCTCTCTGTCTCTCTGTCTCTCTGTCTCTCTGTCTCCCTGTCTCTCTGTCTGCCTGTCTGTCTCTCCGTCTCTCCGTCTCTCCGTCTCTCTGTCTCTCTGTCTCTCTGTCTCTCTTTGACCATCCAACTGACCGCAAGCGATGACGTTTCACCGTAGTGACCCTCCTGAAGTTCGCGTGGAGAGATACAATGTTTTGGTTTCTGTCTTGGGGCAGTGATCTTAACGTGAGCGAGTGTGGTCGGCACTATATCCTGATTGAAACACGAGGTCTGACATCTCCTGCCATTTCTAATATACCAGTCTGGTGGGAGTGCTGGATGGTTGTCAGTTCATCAGTCTGCCTTAGTGTCCAGGAGACATGTGTGGAAAGTGGGCCAGGGGTCACTTGAGGTCAACCAAGACCTCTGTGGAGTAGGAGATGTGAAATTAAGAATTTTTTACCGAAGGAAAACAAGAACGGGGCGTGAGATGGAGGGAAGAGACAATATCTGGGTCGATTTGTTTCCCAATTGAGTTGTGGTTGTTTCAACTGGTAACCATTGCCGGCGTCCATTGCTATAAAGTTGTTGTAACTGGTATCCATTGATCTTGCTCATTGCTCATTTGTTGATTACCCAGCTTCTCATAGCAACATGGGAAATATCGCAAATGTTACCAATTAACTATTTCAACTGGTAACCTATGCTGTTGTCCATAGGTTTTTCAGTGTATTTTAACTGGTAACCTATGTAATCGGCCATAGCTTTGCATCACTTTTTTTTTTTACTGGGAACCAGTGCTGTTGCCCCTAACTGTGTAGCTATTTAAACTGGTAACCTATGGTAATGTTCACCCGTTGCTATGCACTTGAACTGGTATCCCTCTGTCATCTGCACTGTGCCTGCCCTTTTCTCACCGCCACATTTTGTTGGAAGGCTGTAGCGACACAAAGCACAGTTCGAATGGATGAAATGGATGCCAGGCAGGTCAGCAACAGGGTGATTTGTATTTTTTATTTTGGGGGCATGTTTCACTGCCACTGGTACCCGCGTAACCTTCCTCAAGCGGCCTCGGCCTTCGATGGCCTTCCGTCCGCGGGCTCTGATCCCACGACGAAAAAAGCCGCCGTCATAAATATTTGAAAAATCCGTAATGGTGTTGACTGTTGACGTTGGAAGAAAACATCTCCGCCGTCGCCTTAAACTTGCAATGGCTTCTTGAACTCGGAGCGGTTTTGGATTGGGTCAGTGATCTTTGGAAATAGGTTGAGGGCAAAAGCTACTGCCGTCCCTTCTTGTCTTTCCTGACCACTCTTCTCTTTCTCTCCCTCCCTCTCTCTCTCTCTCTCTCTCTTTCTCCCCTCGTCGTTGTCTCTTGAGATTTGCATGTTAAGCATTCTGATCGGAGCATGCACCGTAGCCCCAATGAGACTCCTGGAATACTCATCTCTCTTCCTCCTCCTCCTTCTCATCCATCCTCGTCTACGTCCTCCTCCTCAGCCTCGTCCTCCTCTTCGTCCTCGACCTCCTCCTCCTCCACCGCTCCTCATCCTCCTCCTCCACCTCCTCCTCATCCTTCTTCACCTCCTCCTCCTCCTTCCCATCCTCCTCCTCCTCCTCCGTCTCCTCATTCTCCTCCTCCTTCTCCTTGTCCTTCTCCTTCTTCTCCTTCTCCTTCTCCTTCTCCTTCTCCTTCTCCTTCTACTCCTCCTTCTCCTCCTTCTCCTCCTTCTCCTCCTTCTCCTCCTCCTCCTCCTTCTCCTTCTTCTCCTTCTCCTCCTTCTCCTCCTCCTCCTCCTCCTTCACCTCCTCCTCCACCTCCGTCTCCTCCTCCGCCCCCTCCCCTCCACCTCGTCCTCCTCACTGTCCTCTTCCTCATCCTCCTCTTTATTCTCCTACACATCTCCTACTCCTCCCCCTCCTTCTCCTCAGATGGAACTGACCTCTCAGGTATCCGCCCTCTTCCCAACTCGGAGGCGGGGCGAGAATCTCAAGCCCCATGATGTTTGCCCCGGATTGATTTTTGTTTCTCTAATCTCTGTCTCCTTTTTTTCTTTCTTGCAATGGGGGAATGCTTCAGGGCCTGGAATTGCTTTCCCTCCATCCCCTACCCCCCACCCCCCCTGGCCTGGTGTTTGATTTCCGATGCCCACATGGACTGCAAGTAGCTGGTTCAAGCGGAAAACCAGATTGTTAAAATGCGATTCGCTATACCCTCTGCAAAAAATAGTTTGAGACAGACATAGACAGAGAGAGATAGAGATAGACACGGAGAGATGAAAAGAGACAGAAGCAGAGAGAGACAGAGATAGGCAGAGAGTGACTAACAGAGAATGTGACAGATATAGATAGAGACATAGACAGACAGACAGACAGACAGACAGACCTACGGACAGACAGGGAGGTAGTGAACCAGAGGCAGAGAGGGCTGAGAGACAGAGAGACAGAGAGACAGAGAGGCAGAGAGACAGAGACTATAGGCAGAGATACAGAGGCAGAGAGACAAAAATACAGAGGCAGAGAGGCAGACAGACAAAGAGGCAGAGAGGCAGACAGACAGAGAGGCAGGCAGAGATATAGAAGCAGTGGGGCAAAGAGAGAGAGGGACTAGGCAGAGAAACAGAGGCAGAGAGGCAGAGAGGCAGAGAGACAGAGATACAGAGAGGCAGAGAGGCAGGCAGAGATATAGAAGCAGTGGGGCAGAGAGACAGAGACTAGGCAGAGAAACAGGCAGAGAGGGAGAGAGGCAGACAGACAGAGAGGCAGGCAGAGATATAGAAGCAGTGGGGCAAAGAGAGAGAGGGACTAGGCAGAGAAACAGAGGCAGAGAGGCAGAGAGGCAGAGAGACAGAGATACAGAGAGGCAGAGAGGCAGAGAGACAGAGAGACAGAGAGGCAGAGAGGCAGGCAGAGATAGAAGCAGTGGGGCAGAGAGACAGAGACTAGGCAGAGAAACAGAGGCAGAGAGACAGAGGCAGAGAGGCAGAGAGGCAGAGAGGCAGAGAGACAGAGATACAGAGAGGCAGAGAGGCAGGCAGAGATAGAAGCAGTGGGGCAGAGAGACAGAGACTAGGCAGAGAAACAGAGGCAGAGAGACAGAGGCAGAGAGGCAGAGAGGCAGAGAGACAGAGATACAGAGAGGCAGAGAGGCAGGCAGAGATAGAAGCAGTGGGGCAGAGAGACAGAGACTAGGCAGAGAAACAGAGGCAGAGAGACAGAGGCAGAGAGGCAGAGAGGCAGAGAGGCAGAGAGACAGAGATACAGAGAGGCAGAGAGGCAGGCAGAGATAGAAGCAGTGGGGCAGAGAGACAGAGACTAGGCAGAGAAACAGAGGCAGAGAGACAGAGGCAGAGAGGCAGAGAGGCAGAGAGGCAGAGAGACAGAGATACAGAGAGGCAGAGAGGCAGGCAGAGATAGAAGCAGTGGGGCAGAGAGACAGAGACTAGGCAGAGAAACAGAGGCAGAGAGACAGAGGCAGAGAGGCAGAGAGGCAGAGAGGCAGAGAGACAGAGATACAGAGAGGCAGAGAGGCAGGCAGAGATAGAAGCAGTGGGGCAGAGAGACAGAGACTAGGCAGAGAAACAGAGGCAGAGAGACAGAGGCAGAGAGGCAGAGAGGCAGAGAGGCAGACAGAGATAGAAGCAGTGGGGCAGAGAGACAGAGACTAGGCAGAGAAACAGAGGCAGAGAGGCAGAGATACAGAGAGGCAGAGAGGCAGGCAGAGATAGAAGCAGTGGGGCAGAGAGACAGAGAGAAACAGCGATGAAAACATAGAAACAAATGGAGAGAGACAGACAGAGAGTCGACCTAGAGTCCTCGAGTCAAGTCACGTACAGCAATGGTGTTTGAAACTGAACACTCACGCATACGAGCTGAATTGCTTGCTTCTGCAAGACTAATTTACGTTTAGCCATCAGAAGAAAGAAAGAACGTCTAGCGTGTATTCGCGGGTCGGTTCTCCACAGCAGCTGTGGTTGTCGTCGGTCTCCCCACCCCCTCGCCCGCCCGGCTGCCGTCCACCCCACAGAGGGTTGCTTTCCATGCCCTCCTTCCGTACATTGCTGGAATGGTCAGGCGCTACCCATGAATCGAAGAGACTTTTCCACGAGGAAGATGACACATTCTGACGTTGTAACTCGTGGGTCATTTCTCATTTCTCGGACGGTGTTTGACGAGGCAAAATATGATTTTTTTTCTTCAACATCCTTGATACCCAAAGGGTGGCGAAGGTGAAGGCAACTGTTGCCATGGTTTCCGTGATGCTGGAAACTTGATCGATACTCCATACCGATACTCCATTTGCCCCCTTCGCTTCCCTCCTTCCCTCGCGAGAATTCTCTCTCAGACTCATTTTGAGAAGATTAAACCACCCTTCCCCCTTGCAAAAAAATAATATGTGGCTAGATTTAATCAACTCTATATTTCCCGCCTCAAATCCCCCGTGAGTTTTATATCAGACTTGTTCTCGGTCCGGTTGCCTCTTAGCTTTTTTTTGGATCTGAAACAATTTTCAAACAACTGTTCACTGACTAAAATTACCTACTGTACAATACAGAAAATTAATCTCAAAAGTTAGGGGGCCTGACGTTTCGATCCTAGCAGGACCTTTCTCTAAGGCAAAGTGACGAGGACATACACGGACAGTCAGGGGAAGGAAAGCCCTGACACACACGACAGAGGAAGGACAAAAGGGAAGGGAGTGGGATGCAGATGAACACCAAGGGAGGGGAGATCAAAGGGAAAACAAACAAAAGGGTGGGGAGGATCAAAGGGACGGGAGGGAGGTGGGAGATCAAAGGCGAAAGGGACGGGGAAGATGAAAGAAAACAGGGATCTGTTACCCCCCAAAAAAATTCCCGCGTGGTATGAAAATGGTTGACAAACATCATGCCTGTCTCCACAGCAAACATGAATGTTGGATCGGGCGAAGAAGGGATGTCAATCTTACAATCTTAATCGATGTTGACCAGACTTGTGTGTCGTTGTTTTTGTTTTTCAACGCGGTGGTAAGCTTGTAAGTACTTAAGCAGTGTCTTCGAAGGAGACGGGGGGAGGCAGGGGGAGATGGGGGGGAGTTGATCTTGTCGTTCTCATCAGCATGCACGTGTTGGCCGCGCGCAGTGAGTGCGCCGTCGTGCGTCTTACGGGACAAATATGCTCCTCGTGTATATAGCCTGTGCCCGCGAAACGCATCTTGGCGGATGATTCCGGGAGGGGGGTAGGGGAGAGGGGGTACGGGGTAGAGGGAGAGATGCCGTACTCCGCTACATCAGACCGCCGGCCGTCCATTAAGACAACGCCGTCGCTGCAGGGGGTATAGGGGCGGAATCAGATGGGAGAACTCTGGGATTACAGGAATGGGTTACCTCTTGGGGCACAGGGATCGTCCGTCATTGAGACGCCGCTCCGTCTATAAGGTCTAAGACGCCCCCGGAGAGATGAGTATGTGTTCCTCCCCTATCCCCCTCCTCTGTATGTGTGTCTCTCTCCTCTCTTGTTCTCTCTCCCTCTATCGGTATCTCTCTCTCCGTATCTCTCTTCATCTCTAAGTCTTAGGCTGCTTCTGCCCTGTCTGTATCTGTCTCTCCTTTCCCCCTCTCCCCCTCTCCCCCTCCCCCTCTCCCCCTCCCCCTCTTCCTCTCTCCCCCTATTCCCCTCTCCCCCTCTCCTCCCTCTCTCCCTCCATCTCTCCCCTCTCTCTTTATCTCTCCCTCTGTCTCTCCCCTCTCTGTATCTCTCTGTCTCTCTATCTCTTTGTGTATCTATCCGTATCTATCTGTTTGTCCATCTCTGTCTTTATGTCTATTATCTCTATCTCTCTGACTATCTGTGTATCTCTCTGTCTCCCTACCTCTCTATCTCCCAGTATCTATCTGTCTGTCTTTGTCTGTCACTTTTACTTTCCTCTCTTTCAGTCGGTCTGTCAGTCTGTCTCTCTTTCCTCTCCCCGTCTCTCTGTGTCACTCTCTACCTCCCCTCTCTCTCTCCCTTACTCTTTCCACCGTCCCATCCGCAGGTGAATAGTCGCAAACCGGTGCCGTGACTACTGTACGTCACCTGGGGGCAGAATGTAGCCTCTGTGAATGTTGGAATGCCAAGCTCGCTATTAAGATAGATCCCGATGAACGGTTCAATAGCAGCTCAACATTCATGCAGCTGACTAAATATTAATGCACGGGAAGCATTCGCTTCTGAAGTTAGGACTTGGGATTTTTTTATAAGGACCCGTGAGCCATGAAATAACACACCAGCAAAGTGATCACCCCTCTGTCCATGATCGTCCCATTCACGAAGTATGTGAATGGTATAAGACTGAATGAATAAGCGTAAAGATCTACCGCATTCAAACAGATATCCACTCCAAGCGCAGTTGGACTACCATAAACGCTGCAAATGCACGGGCCTCATCAGTGCAAGGAAACAATTCGAATTGACCCCAAAAAAGTTTGCAGCGGGGTACCAGTCAAGCAGCGAATGGCACTTTGAGGCAGATTCAAAGTGCTTACAGTCAGCAGTGCGCATGCGCAGAATTGCTCAGGAACCTAGTTTTGCCAAATTGGCTAAGACTTGAAGGTTTGCACGGCATGGACATACTAAGCGGAATGTTTGCGGTGATACCATGTAGCACTTCTCTTATAAGAAGGAGTGTGGCTCTGAAAAGAGCCGTTTCGGGTAGTGTGTACTTTGCTCTTCGTTAGGAGACGGAACAAGTTGTTCGTTAAAGTCTGTTTAATCAAGTTTAGTAACTGAAAAACTTTAATAATTTTAGTGTTTTTTCAGGCGGCTTTTCTCCCTCTCTCTGCCTTTAGTTGAAACATGGAGGAAGGATGGTTGAAACACGTACGGAATAATGTTACGTAATGTTACGTCTGGTGGCTTGACTTCATTTCCCCGGTAACCCAAGCCACGGGTACCAGCCAGCGTAAGGCGCTGAGACCACCAGGCGCCGTGTCACCTACTCACAATTAATTATAGATGCACGCATGCCATTAAAACACGCTCATTTTCTTCCATTTGTTTCTTTTCTCTTTAATTGGTTGGCCTCGACACTGATTTGGCCCAGCGACCCTTCCCCCGTAATGAATGCACACTGCTTCAGGCATCTTGCTTGTTTTGTTTTTCTTGAATTCCATTGACGAGCGCTTTAAAACCTCCCCTCGTATTTCGAACTCCTCCCCCCATCCTCCTCTCCCCCTCCTCCCTTAATGTCGATGATAGACTAAGTGGCGTATCCCTCCTGCCATTTAACCCCCCCCCCCAAAAAAAAAAAAAAAAAAAAAAAAAAAATCCTCATTCAAATTGTAATTCCTAAATCGCATTTCCACTCATTCAGTCAGAACCCCTTGTTTTCTTTAATTTTTTTTTATACATAGCCTGTGTCCATTTATATTTTCTTTCTCCGTCATCTTTTTTTTTTCTGGGGGAAAAAAGAGGAGTGTTTACTCTTCGGCCAGGGACCAACCGTTAAACAGTGGAGTGCCTCCTTACATGCAAATATATAGCCAAGAGGCCCGAGGGTTGGAGAGAGATGGAGAGATGGAGAGAGAGGGGGAGGGGGAGGGAGAAGAAGGAAAAACTCTCCAAATAAAAAAAAAAAGCTCAAAATGTCAACAATTCTGTCGGACTCGAGCTCAGCGTTGTGGAATCGCTCGAGGTATGAGGGGGATGCGACTATTACTGCAGATGGAAGGGGCGAGAGAGAGCAGTGTTGACAACCGTAAGAGCGATTTGGTTGTGGACTTGTGGTTACTACGGTTTGGGTTGAGGAGGGGGAGGGGAGGAGGGGAGGAGGGGGAGGGGATGGACGAGGAGGAGGAGGTGGAGGGAGGAGAAGGTGGAGGGGAAGAGGACGAGGAGGAGTAGGGGGAAGAGGAGGTGGAGAAGGAGGGGAGGAGGAGGAGGAAGAGGGAGGGAAGGAAGAGGAGAGGGAGGAGGAGGAGGGATGGATGACGAGGAGGGGAGTAGGTGGAGGAGGAGGAGAGGGGGAGGGGAGGTGGAGGAGAGGATGTAGGAGTCGGGGAGGAGATGGATGACGAGGAGGGCAGTAGGGGGAGGGGTGGAGGAGAGGAAGAGGGAGGGGAGGATGAGGAGGATTATATAGGAGAGGGTGGACGATGGGATGGAGTACGAGGAGAGGAGTAGGAGGAGGAGGAGGGAGAGGGAGGGGATGATGAGGAGAGGGAGGAGGAAGGGAGGGGGAGGAGGGGATTAAGGAGGAGTCGAGGAGGAGAAGGTTGAGGAGGTAGTTGTAGTGGGGATGGGGGTGTACTTGTTGGCCGAATGGTTGCACGGACAGCCGGAAGCTATATATTCTGTATAGAATAATCCGTATAACTCGAAAGTGGTCTTTTCAGTCACTGTAGCCAAAGGGAAACATGTACGATTGCCGCACGCAGTCGCTTCGTTCACGCGCGCGAGACTGTAGTTAGTTCACGGATGCTTAATGCAAAAAGACAGGGTCGTTTGAATTCGTGAATAATTGAAACGGCGATGATGAGGAGGTCGCTAGTGTCAGCAGTTGTGAGGACCGTGAATATTATCATTTCGCGTATTGGTCCGGTGCCCCCAGGGATCGACTGTGCTTGACGACGTGTCCCAAAAGACGGAAAGACACTTCGCACCCGCCCCATCATCCCAGTGTCTTCTGGCCGGAAAGAATTTGTCAACAACAATTTGTGTGGCTCGCAGACTTCTAGTATACGACCCATATTCGTATGATTAGAGTTTACATGCTCGGTCTAGTATCCCGACGACGGTGCACTGCGCACTGCCCGAAACGTTGAGTTACCGACTCTTTTCTGAGCCATACCCTCTTCTCTTATAAGAGATGATATACATGGTGTCACCGCAAACCTCTCACTTGGTATTTCCACCATGCAAACCTTTAATTCCTATGTGATCATATAGTCCACTTGCCTGTCAACAGTAATGATCACAAGTTTTGGAGGGGGTTTGGGGGTATTAACCTCTCACAAACCCTTCTCACACACAGCCCATCCGTTGAGAGATGTCACGCCTTCGTATTACTTGCATCTTCTCGGGCGGGGCTTTCGTCGATCTTGCTCATCATATACCTGTTGAACTCGCCCCTTTGTTCTTGAATATTAGGAAGAGGAAAAGAGTGAAGTATGCCACACGACGCAAGAAATCTCAAGCAGGAATCGGAATTCCTTGCCATGGACGCTCAGATTTCCACTCAATGTCCCATCGGGGCCGCAGTACCATGCATCCGCTCGCAACACGATGGGATATTCCTGCTTGCGAGTTGCGACTCTCCGCGACTATTTTTTTTTGCGCTCAGATTTCCACTCGATGTCCCCTCGAGGCCGCAGTAGCACCATTCACCCCCCTCCGTAGCGTGAAATATCAGTTGTGCATGTTTTTTCACCCCAGTATTCCATGTGTTAAGGTGGGACACAGGGACAATTCTCTTTTCTAAACAGGCATGCAGTTGAAGGAAGGGGAATTACTCACTAATAACTGATGACCCTGACCTTTGTTCCTTAACAACAAAAAAGAGGAAACAAAAGGCCCACTAGACTGGTACTTACATGGCACGCAAAGCTCTGAAAAAAAATCCATCACTCAAAAAAAAAAAAAAAAACCTGAAAGACGAAAGAACGAACTGGGCGAACCTTCTTTGTTCCGTTCCCCGAGTTCGTCACAGTCAAACGACTGGTCTGAGTCGTCTGTGGAAAAAACCCCACAGGAATGTAATGTCGAGCTGAGGGTCCTGTGAAGCGTGAAGAAAAAAGGTCCCTTCTTGACGTAGGCGATTGAACAGTTCAAAGCTTTCCATGTCATCGGAATGGAGGGCTTAGGAGGAGGAGGAGGAGGGGGAGGAGGAGGAGGAGGAGGAGGAGGAGGAGGAGGAGAAACAGAGGGGTAACGTCGCTCAGTGCCCCGTATTTCAGTAATACCAGTTGGTATGACATTAGTAATACACCAATGAACACGACAGCCGTTGAATTCTGAGGTTGTTGTATCAAACGATCCAGCGACCAGCTGCAGTGGGAATGCAATGTTTGTTTCTTTGTTCCGCTGAACAAATCCTGGCAATCATCTCAAAAATAAGTAGGTCTATGGCCCGACGTTTCGATCCTAGCAGGAACTTATCTCAAAGGCAGAAGAAGGTCCTGCCAGGATCGAAACGTCGGGCCCTCTACTGTTTTTGAGATTAGCATAATGGTCGTTTTAAAGTGATATACAAAAATGTTGCAAACTGCTCACTGACTAAAATTTAAAAAAATGCGAATCTCAAAATTTAGTGGGCCTGACGTTTCGGTCCTAGCCTTTGAGAAAGGTCCTGCTATGGTCGTTTTAGTTATAGTAAGCAATTTGAAACATCTTGTGGTTGGTGTATTGGTCTAAGTTAAAACCTTATCCTGGTATCAAATCGAAAAGCATGTTAATAGAATAGAGTATAAACTGAGGTTTACTCTACTCTACATTTGCCTGTCCATTGGTTCTCCCCTCCCTCTGTATTCCCAGCAGACACGGACCCTTGGTCAGTCAAACTATCAGCTCTGTCACTTTCAGTCCCCCAAATATATATATAAAAAAAAATTTTAAAAAATAATAATAATGATAATGATAATAATAATCAAAATACAAAAATACAGAAAAACTAACCAACCAGCGCTCTATGACCAGATTTTCCCGAATTGTCACTAAGCCGGTATTACCTTACCCGAACCTGACACCCATCTGGGAAGATGACTCTCTTTCGTCCTCGCCTTCATCCTCTTCCTTCTTTCTTCTTCGTCTTCTCCTCTTACTTCTTCTCTTACTCCTTCTCCTTCTTCTTCATCATCCTCTTCCTCTTCTTCGTCGTCTTCCTCCTCTCAATTTGGTTGATATGGGTTTTGGAGGGTCATGTTTGACCTACTGCCTACTTGTTTGCCTCTGGGGGGGAGACTAGAAAAGTTTTATGATCATGTCATAACGATCGCCCTTTTTCGCCACCTTCTTTGGGGTACATTTTCTTGATCAGTAATGCTATACTAGTACATATTTTGACCCATGCTTGCCAGAGCGGAGATTGTATATTGTCCAGCATTTGTGTAGTGTTGCATTAGCGTGTCAAAGAAGCAGAGGAAATGCAAATTATTATTTTTTTATCAATTTCCAAAGAGCAAAAGAAGATTTGACGGGGTCGAGGTTTGATCCAGGGCTGAATTAAAACACCAGCTCTCTATCCACCTGAGCTATCCCACCCTTAAGCCGCGTTTCCACTGGACTAAAATTTAACCGAGACGATGGTTAGATTTCCAATGGTCAAATTTGACCGTCGTTCCCACTTGGACTTTTGAGTCGGTCAATTTAACCGAGACGATGGTTAAAAGTAACCGAGCTGGCAACATTTATACATTTTGTGCACAGTGCATGTACGCCGAGTCGCGTTTTACCGAGTGGTGCGTTTCCACTGGACTTATCGGCTCGGTTAAACTTACCTGGTCACTTTTTGGCTCGGTTAAAGTATCAACCGAGAGTTAATTTAACTGGGCCGTTTACACTGGACTTAAAATTGGAAGAGTAACCATCGTCTCGGTTACCTTGACGAAAATAAGTCCAGTGGAAACATGGCATCGGGTTGGAAGTTGGAACCCTCCCCAAAATGGTCCGACTGTCTTTGCAGGGGGATGTGAGTGGCGCTAGTCAGAAGCAATTATCCAGTAACTGCCACATACCTCCAGGGATCACACCAGCCATCATCACGGGATATCAGATGCAACCGTTGATTACCTTTTTTTATTCAAAAGGTCAACGCTGTTGCCATTTTTTTTTGTGGCAAAGCCAGCAATACATATCTTCTTGATACTGATGCTGTTGCTACTGTCCCCGGTCGCCTGAGCATGGATAAGTTACCAGAGCTCACCACTGAGAGGTCGACAACTTGAGCCTCGGCAATACGGATGAAATTCAATCTCTCCTTTCTTCCCCCACAACTGATTGCAGTCGTATAATCTTATCGAAATATTTGCAATTCTGAGTTGGTTTTTTTTTGTCTATAAGGGCGTGAAGTCATGAATGATTTTCTGCTTATCAGAAATCGTTCGAGGAAATTGATGCTGTGAGTGTCGTTAGGAAGGGAAGGGAAGGAAGGATTAAGACCGGGTCATTTGAGGTCGTGAATAATTAAAGATGGTGATGAAGAGTTCGACAGTGTCAGCAGATGTGAGATCCATGAATAAACTATTTTTGTTCTCGTCTGCTGCACGTAAGGGCCAGTCCACATCAATGCCTAACGACACGTCTTAACGACGGACGGACGCTCCGTGCACTTCCTATTGCCGTATCCAAGGCCAGCGCTAAGTTGAGGATTTTGTTTTTATTTTCTTGGATGGCGAACTGGGCCACCGTAGAAAATCATTAGGTTGCTATGTGGATTTGTGAGTGGCCCATGCATTTAAAAAAGAGCTCTGCATTGCAGTGGTATAGTAAGCTCACGCTGTACTTTGGGCAGCTGGCCCGCCAGGCCACTAGCACCTTTTTAATGGCCAATTATCCACTGGCCACTATCTACAGTTAGGCTGTGGTGTGATTATTCCTTCGTCTGGTACCCAGGCTCGGTCCTTTTTTTGGTCGACGTCTCAAAGTAATGCTTCAGAGGTTGCAAACTGCGTATACTGACTTGCATTGTAGGCCTATGGTGAGCAAATTGCAAGACTCGTTAATTCAGAGGGCCCGACGTTTCGATCGTAGCCGGACCCTGCCCCGAAGCAGAGAGCATGCCTTACTACAGACCACTACACGACTGGTCCCCTGCAATTTGTGTGCATTTCAATGGACGTAATGTGTTACCAGTGACTAGTCAGGACCCTCCATTTCAATGCACGCATTAAATGCGCGTATAGGCTACTTGGTGTAAGACGGCCGTTCGGTGTCGGAAAATAGGTTCGTGCTATTGTAAATCCACGCGCAGTGGTTTTGTAGTAATGCGGAGAGGATGTCCTGTATTCTATACCTCAAATCGTGCTGGGTATATACCTGCCAGGATGGCAATTGGGATCGTAAAAGCCCATTTGTAGACTGATTTTGGGCATTTCAGTTCAAAATCAGCTGATATGCTTGTTTCCGTAATCCAATGATCAGCTGAACTTAAAGGCCTGCGATGTTGTTTTGTTTGTTCTCTGCTTGAAGCATCGTTCGGGAATTCTAAACATAATGTCCATTTGTGTAGACATTCTTACCAACAGGTCCTTTTTATGCATTTTCTATAAAAGAAAATAATGTCAGCTTTGATGGCAAAGCAATAGCCTGTGCTGAAGCTATGTGTCTCAAGAAATCCTTGTAGATTTGGGAAATCTGATTATTTTCAGTCAGAAAGCCTGAATTGTTGACACATTTTACTGTATAGCACTACTGTTTACCTTTGATAGAAACAAAAACACACAGTATACCGGTAGTATAACAATGACTGTATAGATTAGTGGTTCTTGGGCCTGTCCGTTATAGTTGCAGGAGCGACGAGCGAGCGCTTGGAACTGAAATTAAATGGTTGGAAAATGAGGGTTGGGGACATCGATCTACTCCACGAGCCGTCCGCTGTGTGATTGCGGAGCTAATGCTTGCTCTGCAATGTGACTTTTGGTCGATCGAGAGAGAAAGAAAGAAAGAGAGAGAGAGAGAGGGGAGGCAGAGACAGAAAGAGAGACGGAGAATGAGAGAGATTGAGAAAGGGAGATATGGTGGAAGAGAGGAAAAGAGATATTTAGAGAGACAGGCAGAAAGAGAGACGGAGAAAGGGAGAGATGGTGAGAGAGAGGGAAAGAGATATTTAGAGAGTCAGACAGAAAGAGAGACGGAGAATGAGAGAGAATGAGGAAGTGAGAGATGGAGAGGGGGAATGAGAGAAAGAGAGAGAGAGAGAAAGAGAGAGAGAGAGAGAAAGAGAGACGGAGAATGAGAGAGAGAGAGTGAGAAAAGGAGAGATGGTGAGAGAGAGGGAAAGAGATATTTAGAGAGTCAGACAGAAAGAGAGACGGAGAATGAGAGAGAATGAGAAAGTGAGAGATAGAGAGGGGGAATGAGAGGAAGAGAGAGAGACAGACAGAAAGAGAGACGGAGAATGAGAGAGAGTGAGAAAGGGAGAGATGGTGAGAGAGGTGGAAAGGGATATTTAGAGAGACAGAAAGAGAGAAAGGGAGAGAGAGAGAAAGGGAGAGAGGGAGAAAGGGAGACGGAGAAAGAGAGAGATGAGGAAGAGGTAGAGGGAAGAGTTGGAGGGAGAGAAAGAGAGATAGAGAGACGTGGAGAAAGAGGGAGAGGGAGTGAGAGAGCTAGGAAGGGAGAGAGAGGGAGATAGAAGGGGAGCGAAGGAGGGGGCAGAGAGAGGAGAGGGGGCAGGGATGGAGCGAGGGATGCAGAGAAGGTGGGGGAGAGGTGTGTATATAAGGAGAGGGCAAGAAATTCATCACGGTATATTGTTGCAATGCTTGCATTGCCCGCTTGATATACGGGTGTCTAACGCTGCTTCCTTTCTCAGAGCTGGGGAATATTGATTACGGAGTAACAGAGATTATATACGGTCAGGCATTGTTACAGCGTGGCTCTGACTCACAGTATAGACAGAACCGTATGGGTTTCTCGCTTCCCCATCAGACCATCAGAAAGAAAAAAAACGGGAGAGGAGAGTAATAATAGATGAATGAAAAACAGAGCCAGGGATTGTCTGCATATTTCGTCGCTGTCGCCAGTTTTTCATTTCGGAAAATCCGAGCCGGATTCTTTTCTTAGATTTTTTTTTTTTTTTTTTTTACATTTTTTGGGGAGTCGAAATGAGGAGAGCTGGTTGTAAGTCAAGTCGGGGGGGTTACCAGTTTGTCAGGGGAGAGACTCTGGTAATGGGGTGCTCAATGTTGAAGCTTATGTTGGTGAGGTTTCATTCTTAAGAGAGGGCGAGAGAGAATGGCAGAGAGGAAGGGGAGAGCAAGAGAGAGATAAAGAGATAGAGAGAGGAGAGAGAGGGGGAGGAGGAAGAGGATGATTGAGAGAGAGAGGGAGAGAGAGGAAGGGAAGGAGAGAGAGAGTGAAGGAGATGGAGAGAGAGGGGAGAGAGAGAGGGGAAGGAGGAAGAGGGAGATGGAGAGAGAGAGAGAGAGAGGGGGGAGAGAGGGGGAGGGAAGGAGAGAGAGAGAGGTAAGGAGAGAGAGGGAGGGAGTGAGAGAGAGGGAAGTGATGTAACGGGAAAATATGGTCAACTGCATGCTTACTGACTCAAGAAATGTATTTACAGAAAAAAATGCATAATGCTTGATTTTTGCATTGAAACTTGAGGCCCTTTAAATTGTGGATTTGTTTTTCTTTTTAGAAGAAGAGGATTGTATAGGGCCTGCATTTTAATGCTCAGGTTTTCCCCCATTGAAACCGCACTGCGCGCAAGAGTCCTTGTTTGATACCGTCCAGTCCCCGCGAAAAAAAAAGATTGGGAAGTGGGATCGGTATACATAAGTCTTAGACCGTAAGTTCACGGTCGTTCGTCCGCGCGGACGTGAACGGCATCGACCTATCTGGCCGCCAGTTTGCCTCTGAGTGCGCGGACGGCTGGCTTCCTGTCCCTTCCTGTCTGTCAGCGGTCGCCTCGTGTTCTCGCTCGAGCGAGGAGACTCGCTCGAGAGGCTGCATGCCCCTCCCCTCCCCCGAATCTCCTCACCGAATTTGCCTCCCCGTCCCCCTCCCTCCATACAGACGTAGCCTCATACTCTTAGAGGAGGAAGGGAAGAAAGAAACCCTCCAAATCAATCCCACATATATGTGACCCGGTGTCATGCCAAATAGTGTCCCCTGCCAAATAGTGTCCACTCATTAGCATACTGATCGCTGATTGGTCCAATACGTATGACAATCAACCACCGTGGTTGTGGTATGGTTGCGCACTACACACGCATTGTGTATGGTTGCTGGCCTAACACACGCAACGTTGGGCACTTTGGTACCGATGGACCCTAACTGTAACCGTAACGCTAACCCTAACCCGAACAACCCTAATCCTAACCCTAATCCTAATCCCAATCCTAATTCTAATCCAAACCCTAACCCTAACGACCCTAATCCTAGTCCTAACGCTAACCAATCAGCGATCAGTATGCTAATGAGCGGACAGTATTTGGCAGGGACACTTTTTGGCAGGACACCGGCACCACGACATGAAGAATATCCCACCAAAACACGTTTTGAGTAAACAACGCCTGAAGTTAAAGTATCTTCCCAATTCGATTACAAATCAATTTTTTTATTTTTTATTTTCGGAAATTTTAAGTATTAGAGGATATTATATTTTTATCATTTGAAAGCTAATGGTATACTCTTTCACATCATTAGAAAACCTCAAAATCTCAAAAGTGGGGTTATTCCTCATTATGCTGTGCCGGGTCACATATGTGTTCAGCTCGTGCAACGAAAACAGTCTACTTCTCCCCCCCCCCCCCCCACCACTCCTTGTCCTTAATGTGTTTTGCGTGACACCCTACCGAATGGGTAGCTGTATACTCGGAGGCGTTTAAGATGTTTGTTATTACTTTTTGGGGGGAGAGAGAGGGAGGAAGAGAGGGCGCGGCGTCGTCCGTGAACTGACGCATTCGCGTCACGTTTCGGCTCTGCCCGGTTCGATTTTAGTGGACAGCGCTGGCGAGAGGCTGTTGTTATTATATACTCGTGAACTGTGTGTTCATCTGCTGGGGCTGTGCCCAGTAGCTCCCCTACTCCCCCTCCCTCTCCCTCTCCCTCCCCCCACACCCTTCTCCTAAAGAATTCTCTCGCCCTCTCGGGTTTCAGAGGAATTAAAAGATTACGGAATGCGCGTTTTCTTTTTCTTTTTTCTTTTTTTTTGCGCTCATTCTCCCTTGGGAGATCCCCGGCTCTGTTTTTCCACCCGTTGTTGACATTTTGAACCCGATCGTCGAGACCAGGATCGACCCCTCCTCTCCTCCCCATCTGCAATCCTGCACTCTCATTAATCGCTGGCCGTATCAAAACAAAGAGAGAAAAATAATTATCGATCATGGTTTTCATCATGTCTTTATTCATCTTGATTATCGGCACCTATAGGTCGGGCTATCCATGCAAAGAATTGAATGCGATCATTGAAGAGAAAATATCGATAGCCCATCGTAAGTTGTGATAAATTATGGGCCGTACAGATTCTCGAAATTTAGTGGGCCTGACGTTTCGATTCTAGCAGGACCTTCCTCAAAGGCAGAGTGACAAGGACATACACAGACAGTCAGGGGAAGGAAAGCCCTGACACACATGACAGAGAAAGGACAAGAGAGAGACAAGAAGGAAGGGGGCATGGAGTGCAATACACTCAACCCCCAATTGGTACAGATTCTGTGCAATAAGGTATAGTCGCCTTGCGATTGGTCGTAATTCACGATGAGTTTGGTGAAATCGGCCGCATAAACTGAGCGGCTATTAAAGTGCATGTTGGCCTTGGTGAGGTTAGGTACACGACGAGGCTCTCCAGCCAGAATTCGTGAGGTCGGGGACGGGGTCTCATTTGCTCCTCCGAACCTGACAATTGGGCGACCAAAAATTGGGCGAAAATTTCCACATGCAGAGAAAAACACAAATGGCCGCCTATACGTAACGAGTCTCAATGCCTCCTATCAAAAATAAATAGATGAATAAAAGATACCCCGCCGGCCGCAACACAAATGCAAAAGGCCCCTCGTCTCATCTACCAAAGGTTCCCCCTTCTGTATTTTGCAATTCTAGAAAAGGAAAAAACTGTTTTCTTGGTCGACGGTGCGTGTATGTATTATAGCCACGGTTTCGTCAGCCTTGATAGTCGACGCACCGGGCGTGTGACGTCATTAAGGCCCGTCTTATGAGGCATGGCCGATATGCTAGCTTGGACGCGGAACGACGTTGAATTTCATACATTATTACATCGAGGGAAAGGGGCAGGGGTGTAATATGCCCCTATTTTGAATCCAATCCACGCGTGGAGGAGTATCAACTAAAACAAAACCAAAAAATCAATCATTGGATTTGCAATTTTATTTGTGCTCCAGGAAGTGAATTGCATTGATTTTAGCCTTGCGAATAAATAAAAGGAATTATAAATATGTTTTCGATGTGGATTTTGCAAATCCTTACGATGCATCGTAACTCTACGTACGATTGATACGGTAACCATTGATAGGTCAATTATGGTTCCTGTGTATCTCCCATCGCCTTGCGATTGGTCGTAGTTTACGATGAGTTTCACGAAATCGACCATATGCTAGGTAGACCGTGTCCTGTTATATTGGCTGCGGCTAGAAGTAACGCGCAACCCTATGGGAACTGGCTGCAGCCGCTCGTTGGCGACTTTCATAGACTCGTGTGTACTTTCAAGCCGCTGCTAATTAATTCGGACGCAGCCGTAGAATGTCCCCTTTAATGGGCGATTCTTTTTTAGTCTGGCGCCTGCCAGTCGAGGAGTATACGCGTGCCCAGAAGTGGAATAATTGTGTTGTAGTCTAGGTGCCACTCTGTGCATTGGTCTATGGGTGGATCTTAATAATTGTAGAAGGCCTTTACACTGTGTGTGTGATAGGGCCGGCAGTTCTACTTGCAGCAGACTGTTCTAGAACAAACTACGATATAGAGCCATCTTCAAATGGCAGGAAATGGTGGCTGCTGGCTCTTGGCTATACACTCTCAGAAGCCACTCTCAGAACTTCCTAACTGCAGGAATAGTCTTCAGAATATCCAGTGTGATGTGTCTTTATTATGAGAAGGGTTGCCGTGACAACATTGCCAAGGGTTGCTCTTTTGTGAGTGAGTGTGATTCTGAAAAGAACCGGAGGGTTTCACTCGACGTTTCGAACCGTGTTCTCTGTTCGTCTTCGTTCTCCTTCCACCATGCGTAGCCTCAAGACTTATTGTCGGTGTCTCTTCCTGTCCCAGATACGAACTTCTGTCTGAGTCCCAAGTCTTCAGACATTCTCTTCAGCTTCAAAAAAACCCAAAACCCGAGCCAGAACTGCAACTTGAAGAAAGATGTTAGAACGAAAAAAGTTCCAAAATGGAAATCCTTTACGTGCATGACGCTCGGAGCACAGTCGCCATCGTGCATCCAGATTTCTCGAGTTAGGCGATAAAATCTAAATATCTCTGCCGTGTATTCCACAAATGTGACCCAGCACAGCATAATGAGGAATAACCCCACTTTTGAGATTTTGAGATTTTCTAATGATGTGAAAGAGTATACAATTAGCTTTCTAATGATATCAAAATATGATATCCGAAAATACCAAAAAAATGAAAATTGATTTGTATTCGAATTGTGAAGATACTTTAACTTCAGGCGTTGTTTACTCAAAAAGTGTTTTGGTTGGATATTCCTCATGTCGTTGTGCCGGGTCACAAATGCAATTTCATTTCATATTCATTATCGTTTGTAATCAGACAAAGCAGGCAAGTTATCTTCTGAAAAGTTTGGTTTTTTTTTGTTGAAGCGCAGTGATTGAATGCTATTGATTTTCGCCTTGGCGTTTGTTTTCCCACTCGTACAAGTGGCAGGATATCGGGTGTAGACCATCATCGCCAACCATTGTTTAGGTAGAGGGAAGTCGGTACTCCTCAAGCATCGATTTTTCTGCCGTCTCGACCAAATATTTTCACAGAGGTGGGAGTATTATTTTATCACGGGAGTGACGGAGGCATAGCCTTCCTGGTCGTTTACGAGTAGTCCCGGGCGTGGGCATTGCATGCAATGGGACTGATCTTAAAACTATGTTCAAAACTCGGAATACGTGCGTGTGCTTGTATATACACGATCGTCCACGTGTGAAACGAGTGTACATGCCATTACGTCATCAACATGGCGCCACGTTTTTGTAGCGGACGACATTTTTTTTTTCTGGATGACATTCGGTGGGTTTTGTTCATGAAATAAAGTGAAGACGAGGTACTTTTTCGTGTATTTGAAGAGATTTTGTTGAATACAACCGGAATTGATTGAGATTCGAAATTCTGATTTCGATTGTGCTTTACCCTTTAAAGTTGGTAGCAGTCATCGCTCCTGTCATCCCTTCCCTTTTTTCAGAGAGGCATTCTCATTGAGCACACATTCTCTATACTTATGGGTACATGTAGTTCCATGATTCAGGGGTCCAACTTGTGACATTTTGGTGCCCCGCTTAGGACTCTGGTCAAAAAGATCATCGGTTGGGTATCAGATGATTTAACCCGTCCGATGACGTTTCCACCGGATAGCCATCGTGTATTTTTCACCTAGAGTCCAGTACAATCGGCTTTCCACCGGGGGAAATTTTATCGGTCGGATGAATTCAACCGGCACTCAACCGATGATCTTTTTGACAAGAGACCTTACTGTACATGAAATGAAACCATTCGGCTTTCCTGCATGTGATATCATAACAACGTAATGAACCACTTCGTAGATTGAAGTGTGCTACATACATGAATCACGAACAGTATAATATACTGTTTTAATCGACAGAATGTTTCATTAAGTTCTTATTATACACACCACGTTGTAGATTGAACAGTACGAATAAGCATCATGAACAGTACAATATACTTTTTAATCAACAGAACGTTTCATTAAGTTGTTACAGTAGATTACATGTAGGGAAGCTGAATGGCTTCATGATGTAGTAAGTGGGGACACCCAAAATGTCACTAGCTGGACTGACCGGTTGCCCCTAACGCGTGAGACGTGTTAGAGCCGACTTTGACTGTTATTGAGTGCACGATGCTCGACAGCCAAGTGGGCATTTAAAAGGGAAAGGGAGTGAGAGAGAGAGAGAGCAAGGGTCGATTTGTTTTTCTTCTGTACACAGGACAGGCGGTCCGTCGTGTTTCTGCATCGGGATAAAATGGATGACCCTTCGTAGCTGCCATTGATTTACGCGGTACCTGTCTCTGCGTTGTTTAAGAGTTCGTTCAAGATCGATCGTATGCGATCGTTTACGCCAGCGGTGGAGCATTGCCGAAAATCACCGGCACAGAACCCTCTTCGCGGCTGGATAGGAGGACTTCGATTCGGCCCACACTTCCCCCCACGCCACCCTCCACTATACCAAATCGCTTAGAAATAGTGCCAACGCTCAAGCCCAAACCTAGAAGCCTTCATTTCGTGACGGCTCTTGTTTTTTTTTTCTCAGTGGGTTGAGAAATAAGGGAGGGGGGTTTGCGGACAGACGAACGACTACACTGTCTATTTGATCGCGATGAGATCGCTCATTCGGCGTGAAATCGTCGAGTACGGAGCTTGGGCTTCCGTTAAATTCGGTCGGGAAGAGCCGAACAAGGGAGTTGGAAGCAAAAAAAACCTCGCGTGCCCGCACCTGTGGTGCGCACGAATTGATAGAACGGGGGTAGGAAGGGCCGATCCCTCGCCTGTGGATCGGTGACAGAGGAGGGGGGAGAAGAGGAGGAGGAGAAGGGGTGTGGAACGTTGCTTATTTAAGACATTTTCCCTGTCATCGGCAGAGGTCCCCTCCCTCCTCCTCCCCCCCCCCCCTCCCCCCTCCCCTCCCCCTCCCCCTCCCGAAAAAAAAGAAACGTGTCAAGTTCGTGAATATTTTATTCCGCCCAATTTGCCTGTAATGCACATGGGGTTAAGGCGAACTGGGTTTTTGTCAACAATATCCGAGCCCACAGTTTAGATAGAACGTAGGTTGTTCCGACGCACGCCTTTCACTGACAGTGGGAAATGTTTCTTCGCGAAATACTTTCTACCTCGGAATGGTTTCCGTCTTTTCCGACGAAACATAATCCTCACGAGCGGATAAAGCTTTGGAAGAATGGGGCCTTATTTGGAATCGATTTTCGAGTGCTGCATTTTTGCAGAAATCGTTTACGTCTCACCCCTAGATCTAAACGATTTTTCTGAACAATATACGTTGAATGCTGCATTATCGCGGCACACATGAAGCGGTTTTCACTATTTTCTCGAGACTCGGTTGGCGGATTGAGCTGAAATGTTCACAGGTGTGCTATTTCATGCATAATGTTGGATCAGACAACGTATGGATGCTATTCGTTGACCTCGACCAACGTTGTGTATGGGGCTTTAAATTAGGAAGACTTGTTTTCACGTACCGGCTGATTCTGGGGCAGCTCTGTGAAATGTGCATATGTCCCTCCCCTCCCCCCTCCCCCCTCCCCTCCGTCTCCCCCAGCCTTTGGGCTCGTACTTATTGGCGGCACGCCGCTGACAAACGCCGACGTATAACTCGCCCAAACGGGTGAAAGGAGGCGTTTATTTCTCACCGGGGCATGTTGGGCAGCTCGGTATGTCGTTGATAGGTGGCCGTGTTTACGACTCGAACGGTCCCGCGGGGTATATAGGTGTGTTGGGGGAACGGGGTTAATCGGTATAGCGAATAATGTACTTTCTGGCTGATGATGGCGGTTGTGGCATTGGTTGTCAGTTTGAGAAAGGTGCACCCCGGTTTGGTAATACCGAAGATGTATCTCTGTGTTTATCGCAAGGATTTCGCATCGATGCGAAATTTTGGAGGAGGTCTCGATCCCTGTCAAGATTCGCAAGGGACCCTTGCGGTCTGGTGACAGAGATACACTTTTACACGACAAGGTATCCGTGTGTTCTGGACATCGATGCGATTCCTTCGCAAGGGACCCCTGTTTACAGCTCTCGTATAAAATGGGCTTCAGGCGAGCTAACACCTCCTCGGTTTTGCTATACAGCAAGGAACTTGTTAAACCAGCAGTGGTGGATGTCACAAAGCTGCCGGCGATGCATCGTAACTCAACTTACGACTGATAAATACCGGAGTTTATTGCCATCAAGGAGTTGATCAGTTGCATTGTCTAAGGTTGTTTTGTTTTCATCTATTTCTTAATAACGAATGAGATTCGAGAAAACGATCAGAAATGGGGAATGTTTTTTTTTTCAATTCTGTATTGAGTTCTCAAATGCGGCACGGACTCGAGACGTGGTGACTATTCTGTGCGGCTCGGGGCTTGGTGGGATCCGTGGCTGGACAGAGGATCGGCATCTTAATCCTTAATAGATTTGTATAATTTTGTTTGTATAGGCACTGAGCATTTTGCACCATTTTGTTTTTGGCATGACTTCGACGTTATCGTTTTCTTGTCGTTCGATTTGGTCGATGTTTTCTGGCCTCGAATGTAAAGCAGGCATATGAGGAAAAAGAGGCCGTTTTTTGACATGGGCTGCCTCTGTCTCTGCCTCTGTCCCTGCCTCTGTCTCTGTCTCTGTGTCTGTCTATGTCTCTGTCTCTGTCTATGTCTCTGCCTCTGCCTCTGCCTCTGTCTCTGTCTCTGCCTCTGCCTCTGTCTCTGCCTCTGTCTCTGTCTCTGCCTCTGTCTATGCCTCTGTCTCTGTCTCTGCCTCTGTCTCTGCCTCTGCCTCTGCCTCTGTCTCTGTCTCTGTCTCTGCCTCTGTCTCTGCCTCTGCCTCTGTCTCTGTCTCTGCCTCTGTCTATGCCTCTGTCTCTGTCTCTGCCTCTGCCTCTGTCTCTGCCTCTGCCTCTGTCTCTGCCTCTGTCTCTGTCTCTGCCTCTGCCTCTGTCTCTGCCTCTGTCTCTGCCTCTGCCTCTGCCTCTGTCTCTGCCTCTGCCTCTGTCTCTGTCTCTGCCTCTGCCTCTGCCTCTGTCTATGCCTCTGTCTCTGTCTCTGCCTCTGCCTCTGCCTCTGTCTCTGTCTCTGTCTCTGCCTTTGTCTCTGCCTTTGTCTCTGCCTCTGCCTCTGCCTCTGCCTCTGTCTCTGTCTCTGCCTCTGCCCTGTCTCTGCCTCTGCCCCTGTCTCTGCCTCTGTCTATGCCTCTCTCTCTCCGTGACCCGGTGGACTCAAGACACGAGGATCAGGACGGGAGAAGGTGCAGACTCGGGAGACGTGGCCTCTTGGCGCGACCCGGGCGTACGTCAGTGTGGCATACCGCGACCAAGGGTGGCACTGGGAGAGGGGAGTTTGAACCTGCCGTCCCCTTCAACCCTCCCCCTCCTCTCCTCCTCCCGTAACCGCATCCACTCCGCCCGTAGCTGCCCTCCGTCCCGCACGACAGAAATCACACCGCCGCCATCAACGCGGCAGCACTGGTGCTTACTAATGAGCTTCTCTTATCAGATCACAAATTCTATTCCCTCCCCCTTCCCCTCGCCGCCCCCCAAAAAAATTGCATACATAGCTCCGGACCCTTGTTATTAAATTAGAGCGATATCCCCCCCCCCTTTCCCCCCTTGCACTCCGCGACGTGCGCGTATCAAAATAAACCGTGGTCGAGTTCCGTGCACGCATGTTGGCTGGCGCTGATTTGACGGTTGCCGCGTTGGATGGAGAGGGTCTTCGTTTACAGCGCGCGAGGAGAGGGTGGGATATAATACGGTGTACCGT
>CATLJK010000108.1:0-15626 GCA_949987565.1 Luidia sarsii
TGCTTGGCCACGGGTTGTCACAGAGGCAGAGGAAGTCTACCACAGTGTGCTCCATCTCGAGGACAGTGGTCGTCTTGCCCTGCATGATGGTGATGCTAGGGGTGCTGCTGGCCTTCTCGTAGGGTAGGCCTCCGGAGAAGAGAATGTAGGGATCCCTGTTGGAAAGTGAAAATCATCGGACATCCAATTCAGAGAGAGAGAGAGGGAGAGAGAGAGAGAGGGAGAGAGGGAGAGAGGGAGAGAGGGAGAGAGGGAGAGAGAGAGAGAGAGAGAGAGAGAGAGAGAGAGAGAGAGAGCGAGAGAGAGAGAGAGAGAGAGAGAGAGAGACAGAGACAAAGACAGATACAGAGACAAAGACAGAGACAGAGACAGAGACAGAGACAGAGACAGAGACAGAGACAGAGTAAAAGTAAGAGAGAGAGACAAAGTGAAAGACAGAAAAAAGAGCGACAGAGAGACAAAGAGAGAAACAGCACAAGAGAACGACGGGAGATAGACAGAAAGACAATGAGAGAGACATAGCAAGAGAAAGAGAGGGAGAGAAAAAGAGAAAGAGAGAAAGCCTCAGACAGAAAGATAGTTAGACAGACAGACAGAAAGAGACAGAAAGACAGAGTTAGAGAAAGCAAAAGAGACCAAAATAATTTATGACTGAAATTAGATATATATTTTTGCTTTTAGAATGCTTACTGCACTTCTTCTCTCTTGTTGAATGTTGCCTTAGGGACTTCAAATTGTTACTTCTTAAAGAGGGATGTACTAGTCGGTAGAGTACCAGTAAGGATTTGCAAAGACCCCCCCCCCCCACCAATGCAAGATTGAAGGAAAATATTGGAAGGATGGGAAGATAGGAAGGCAGGAAGGATGGGAAGGCAGGAAGGGTGGGAAGATGGGAAGGCAGGAAGGATGGGAAGGCAGGAAGGGTGGGAAGGCAGGAAGGGTGGGAAGATGGGAAGGCAGGAAGGATGGGAAGGCAGGAAGGGTGGGAAGATGGGAAGGCAGGAAGGATGGGAAGGCAGGAAGGGTGGGAAGATGGGAAGATGGGAAGATGGGAAGATGGGAAGACAGGAATGATGGGAGGGCAGGAAGATATGAAGGATGGGAAGGTGGTAAGATGGGAATGTGGTAAGATGGGAAGACAGGAAGGATGGGAAGATGGGAAGATATGAAGGAATGGAAGGTGGTCAGATTTTAAGATGGGAAGGCAGGAAGGATGGGAAGGCAGGAAGGGTGGGAAGATGGGAAGGCAGGAAGGATGGGAAGGCAGGAAGGGTGGGAAGATGGGAAGATGGGAAGACAGGAATGATGGGAGGGCAGGAAGATATGAAGGATGGGAAGGTGGTAAGATGGGAATGTGGTAAGATGGGAAGGCAGGAAGGATGGGAAGATGGGAAGATATGAAGGATGGAAAGATGGAAAAATGGGAAGGAAGGGAGAATGGGAAGACAGGAAGATGGGATGACTGAAAGGATGGGAACACTAAGGAGATGGGAAGACTGGAGAGATGGGAAGAAGGAAAGATGGGAACACAAAGGAGATGGGAAGATGGGAAGATAGGAAGACTGGGAGGATGGGAAAATGGGAAGATGGGAGGATGGGAAGATGGGAAGATGGAAAGATGGGAGGATGGAAAGATGGAAAGATGGGAAGATGGGAGGATGGGAAGATGGGAAGATGGGAAGATGGGAGGATGGAAAGATGGAAAGATGGGAAGATGGGAGGATGGGAGGATGGGAGGATGGGAAGATGGGAAGATGGGAGGATGGAAAGATGGAAAGATGGGAGGATGGGAAGATGGGAAGAAGGAAAGACGGGAAGACGCTAAAGAGAAGACAAGAAGACAGGAGGAGGGGACAATGAGTAGACGCCCATCAGTGTTTGCAGCTCTAAAGAGGCGGTGCTTAAGGGCTGACCACCTACGAGCCTTACCCATTTTTCACTGACCTCCATTCCACTTTGAGTACTGGTGTGCATGGCTCTGGCTTTAGCCCCTTGGCAGGCACTTTAGCTTTAGAGAGAAAAAAACCAAACAAGATTTCCTGCTGAAAACTCCAGTCCTTGTTACAGCCCTGCATTTAACAACTTATTCTCAACAACAGCAACAAAAGTAATGTATTCATGTATAATGTTAAGAAAGAGAGTATTCAGGTTACCTGATAGATGAGTCATAGAAATTAAATGAGAACTGTTTTTCACACTTGTGTCAATGTACAGAACAGCCGACGATCACCGAGGCAAGATAAGTTCAACAATTTATGCAGACAGCCAAACAGATGACCAAATGGACGGACGGACAAATGGGCCGATAGACAAATGGCCAAATGGACAGACGTACAGACAAACAAATGGACAGACAGAGGAATTGTCAGACAGACAAATGGACAAATGGACAGACAGACAAACGGACAGGCTGGTGAATTGTCAGACAGACAGACAGACAGACAGACAGATGGACAAATGGACGAACAGACAAATTGACAGATGGACAAATGGACAGAGAGACAGAGAGACAGATGGACAAATGGACAAACAGACAGATGGACAAATGGACAAACAGACAGATGGATAAATGGACAGACGTACAGACAAACAATGGACAGATGGATCGTCAGATTGTCAGACACACAGATGGACAGATGGCCAAATGGAAAAATGACCAAATGGACAGATCGCCAGACAGACAAATAGACAGACATGCAAATATCTGGCCAGACAAATTGATGGTGACAGACAGTCACAATGGAACATCGCTATAACAAACGCCGATATACCAAACATTCAGCTATAACGAACATGCCCTTTGGCTCCTTACATACAGGTATACATCCGTGGATATGCGGCGGCAACTGCTACAATAAACGACCAAATAATACCGAACAATTTTCCTGGATCCCAGGAATGTTCGTTACGGCGACGTTCCACTGTGTCAGCTTTTGCAGCTTGTCACACACAAAGAAAGTGTAGGCGACGTTCCACTGTGACAGCTTTTGCAGCTTGCCACACACAAAGAAAGTGAACGCACAGAGGCCCCAGCGTGTGGGGACAGTGACGGCCCTCACCATGCGGCGATATGACGTTGGCTGGCTTGCTGGCGCTCTTGATGTTCCAGGTGGTCAGGGTGCCGTCCGTGTGGCTGACGATGAACTGCTTGCCCTCGTGGTGCCAGGAGATGCAGCGCACCGGCTGGCTGCAGTTGAAGCGCAGCTCGGCCGCCCGCGTCTTGAGGTCCCACATGGCCACCGCGCCCGTCTCAAAGCCAATCAGGAGCTATGGGGGAAGATGATGACGGTCGTCAGAATGCGTGACAGTGACAGTAACAGTGACAGTGACAAAGTCAATGGCAATACAATGGTAAGGTCAATCGCAATACAACGGCAATGTCAGTGACAATGCAATGACAATGTCAATGACAATACAATGCCAATGCCGGTGCCAATGACAATGTCAATGATAATGTCAATATTAATGTCAATGTCAATGTCAATGTCAATGTCAATGTCAATGACAATGTCAATGACAATGTCAATAAAACGGCAATGTCAGTGACAATAGTAATGTCAATGACAATACAATGGCAATGTCAATGACAGTACAGTGGCAATTTCAATGGCAACAGCAACGACAATGACAGTGACATTTGTCAATGTCAATGACATTGTACACATAAAGGTCAGTTGCTGGAAATCTAGTTTAAAAAAAGGGAAGCTACATGTACTTTGAACGAACGATTATGGTGCGTTAGGTAGTGGTTGTAGTTGTGGTTGAATGCAGCTGAGAGGTTAAAAATTTCTTGTCCTTTTTTTCCCCCGCTTTTTTTTTTTTTTGTACCACTTGGCTCTCCATACATGCCAAAAACTCTCTGGGCCCTGGCCTAAGCAGATTAAGGCTCTAAACGATTTACAATTAATTATGAAACCACAGGGGTTAATCCGGTTGGGAGTAGATGTGTGTGAGTGTGTGTGGGAGGCTGGAGAGAGAGAGAACGTGAGTGGGATAGAAGTGGGCCGGGGGAGGGAGGGGTCAGGAGACAGAGGGAGGAGGAGGAGGAGGGAGGGAGGAGAGATGGACGAGGAGACGGAGAGTGTGGGAGGCAAGGATGTGCTGAGGATTTATCTTCACAGCGTACCATCAATTCAACCCCACTCCCCCCCCCCCCACCACCACCCCCTCCTTCTCCTTCCTGATCTGTGCGGATTACAAGCAGGCACGGTCAAACCACAAACACAACCACTTCACCTCCCCCCTGAATTTTTGTTTTTTTTAAATAAGCTATATTCAATAGCGCTTTTGGCTGCTCAAAACAAAAAGCCACTCTCTTAATACGGCACACCGACGTAAGACTAGGAGGCAATGATATGCGCATTGTTTAATGCTGCGCGTTGTGCTGCGTATGGATGTACACGCGTGGGCACGGATCGCCGTGCTTTAGTCCGACTGACGAACGATGGACGCCTTTAAGGACAGTGCTTACGGATTAAACCGGAAAGCAAAGAAAGATGGAAACGGAGAGAAACAAAGAGAGACCGAGACACAAAAAGAGAGATAGAGCAAGAGAACAAGAGAAAGAGAAAGAACGAAAGAGAAAGTGGGACAGACAGAGGCAAAGAAAGAGACAGAGAGACAGAGTGAGACAGCGCAAGAGAACGAGAGAAAGAGAGAGAGAGAGACAGAGAGAATGAGACAGAAAGAGCAAAAGAACGAGAAACAGAGAGAGGCAAAGCAAGAGAAAGAGAGAGGGAGAAAGGGAGAAAGAGAGAAAGTGCTCAACAGACAGAGAAATAGTTACACAGACAGACAGAGAGAAAGTGACAGAGAGAGAGACAAAGTTAGAGAAAGCAAAGAGAGACAAAAAAGAGGTGCATTAAAATGATGCTGAAGCATGAAAAAATTGATGACTGAAATAAGATACATCTTTTGGCTTTTAGATTGCTTTATACTGCACTTCGTCGGTGGCAATGCGCAGCATGTGAACATGCAGCGTGCGCCGTATCATCAAGTCAGCCACGATTACCCTTGACGGGCGGTTTTTCAAATTCCGATTTGCTCCGAAATGCCAACCCCCCCAACACCTTACCCCACAGCCCCAAGCTATGTGTACAGCACACTGGAGAGGCTCAATAACAATCCAGTCTGGGATCATATTGCTTGGGCATGTTTTTATTTTGTTTTTGGAGAGGGTCGGCAATGACATTTTTAGCCACTCCACGCCGGAAAAACTCCAAATTCGGAGCGTCAGTATCAATCCTGGCTTTCGTGCCATTTTTGACACCTTCTGTTTGCTGACGAAGTAAAAACTGTTGCAAACTGGTCACTGACTAAAATGACCTGCAATACTTGATTCTCAAAAAGTTAGAAGGCCTGACGTTTTCGATCCTAGAAGGACCTTTCTCAAAGGCAAAATGACTATGCCTTCGAGAAAGGTCCTAAGGATCGAAACATCAGGCCCTGTAACATTTGTGCTTCTGTTTGGTCGTGTGAAACCAACTTTATTCAGACTCCCTCGGCTGTTTATGAAAGTCATCCTCTCTCTCTCTCTTTCTCTCTCTCTTCCTCTCTTCCTCTTTGTCTGTGTCTCCATTTCCGTCCGATTCCAGACCACATCCCCGTGGAGACATAGACAGAGATGGATAGTCTGGTGCCGGCGAGTGATTGAAAGTTAACGAGCGCCTATGGGGCCTCAGTGACTGACCTTGTTAGCGTCGGCAGGATTGTCACTGAGGTGGACGACAGGCCCTGGGTGGGTCTTCCGCGATCTAAAAACCAAAAACCAAAAAATTCAGATCATTGGGAAGAACATAGCGTATACCCTCATGATCAATTGCACAACCATGACCACATTATAATAGGCTAAACACTTTTAATGGTGGGCAGAAAAGAGGGAAAGAAGAATCTTTAAAGAATTTGACAACAATCGCAAAGATCTCAAAAGTTAGAGGGCCTGACGTTTTGATCCTAGCAGGACCTTTTCTCAAAGGCAAAGCGACAAGGACATACACAGACAGTCGGGGGAAGGAAAGCCCAGACACACGCATGACAGAGGAAGGACAAAAAGGGAAGGGAGTGGGATGCAGATGTACACACAAAGAGAGGGGAGATCAAAGCAGAACCTTTTTCAAAGGTAACGTGACAAGGACATACACAGACAGTCGGGGAAGGAAAGTCCAGACACACGCATGACAGAGGAAGGGAGTGGGATGCAGATGCACACACAAAAGGAGAGGGAGATTAAAGGGAAAACAAACAAAAGGGTGGGGAGGATCAAAGGGACAGGGCAGAGGTAGGAGATCAAAGGGACAGGGATGATGACAGAAAAGAGGGATTAATGAAGTGAGGATTAGCCATTCCCTTCCTGGATGTTGAGGCCATGGGGTTTAATAGTGCAAACCAAACCCAAGACCTCTGGCTTATTTAACAGTGTACCACAACTCTAGACACTTTTAATGAACACGTTCATCAATCGATTTGGCAGCTAGGAACATTAGACTTGAACTTGAGACCTGTAAGTCAAAGTAAGTTCATCCTGTTATAACTGGTGGTCCAATCATTGTGATCAATGACCAAATGCAGAATGTCTTTGGTAGGATATGTAGGGAGGCAGGCATGTAGGGAGGCAGGCAGGGAGGGAGGGAGACAGGGGTGGAGGCAGTCAGGCAGGCAGGCAAGTAGGGAGGGGGTGGAGGCAGGCAGGCATGATTTCAAGGAGGCAGGGAGGCAGGGATGGAGGAAGGGAGGAAGGGAGGAAGGGAGGAAGGAAGGGAGGGAGGAAGGGATGGAGGAGGGAGGGAGGGAGGAAGGAAGGGAGGGAGGAAGGGAGGGAGGGAGGGAGGGAGGGAGGGAGGGAGGGAGGGAGGGAGGGAGGGAGGGAGGAAGGGAGGCAGGGAGGGAGGCAGGGAGGGAGGCAGGGAGGGAGGCAGGGAGGGAGGCAGGGAGGGAGGCAGGGAGGGAGGCAGGGAGGGAGGCAGGGATGGAGGCAGTAAGGGAGGCGGGGGAGGCAGGGAGGGAGGCAGGGAGGAAGGCAGTGAGGAAGGCAGTGAGGAAGGCGGTGAGGAAGGCAGTGAGGAAGGCAGTGAGGGAGGCAGTGGAGGAGGCAGTGAGGGAGGTGGGGAGGGAGACAGGGAGGGAGGCGGGGAGGGAGGCAGTGAGGGAGGCAGTGAGGGAGGCAGAGATGGAAGGATGGAGGCAGGCAGGCAGGGATAGAGGCAGGCAGGGAGGCAGGCAGGTAGGGATGGAGGCAGGTAGGCAGGCAGGCAGGCAGGCAGAGATGCAGGCGGGTAAGAAGGTAAGCAGTCAGGCAGGGAGGGAGCCAAGGAGGGAGGCCAGGGCAGAGGGAGGGAGGGAGGGAGACAAGGAGGGAGGGAAGGAAGAGGAGGATGGGGTCACAGTCTTGTAATCAGGCTATTTGAGAACCCCACACCCTTCCACTAGCCTGCAGTAGGACACGGGAGTGGGTGGAAAGACACCCTGTATAAGCAGAAGAAGAGAGAGAGACAGACAGACAGACAGAGACAGAGACAGAGAGAAAGAGAGGAGAAGGGGGAAGATTGGGTAACTCAACACCCAATCTGCCAGATCAGATAGTTTGGTCCAGAGGACCGGGAGGAGACATGGAGAGAAGGGGGAGGGTAGACAGCCTGAAAATAGATCCATTGCCTCCCTTCCCTCCCTCCCCCTCTCCCTCCCTCCTTGCTTTGCCTACAGAAGGCAGGAGAATAAGGAGGAGTGCCGGGAGATGCCGATCAAATTGGCTTTCATTGGTTTGTTTGTTGTGCAGCTTCAGGTGTCGATGGAAAGACAGCAGGAAGTCAGACAGATCCGAGCGAGACTGAATTGGTTGGCCAATGAAAAAAAAAAAATTTAAAGGGAGCAGAATCACTCAGAGAGGTGTGTGTAGTCTGAACTCCACTGGTTACAGAATTAGGGGGGAGGGTATTCTGCGCACATCTAACTCCAATAGGTGCAGAACAGTGTGGAATATTCTGCGTACTTTTCAAACTGACTCGTTGGAGACAAATCTGAAGCCCTTTTAAATGCAGTATCAGCCTGTGACAGAATGGAGACAGTATATCCTGCATTTTTCAAAAACTATAACTTGTACAGAATGGCATAGAAAATTCTGCACCCCTTAAGCCCTCCAGGTACAAAATAACACAGTGCCCTGTGCAAATCATTCCAAATGGCAAACAAAATCGAAACATATGTATATGTTAGACACATGTTTTCTGGCCAAAACATCCATCCAATATGTACAGATTGACATTGACACAGTATATTCTTCACACTTTACACCCAACTGCTTCCAAAATAGCATCAGTTGTTCCGTGTGCTTTTGATTATAAACACAGCAGAATAACAAAACACATTCTGCACGCTTTCAGGTCTAATCTGTACAGAGCAACAAACGTTACTCTGTCGGCACTTTCAATTTGAAATGGCACAGAATAACAAAACACATTCTGCACGCTTTCAGGTCTAATCTGTACAGAGCAACAAACAAATACTCTGTTGGCACTTTCAATTTGAAATGGCACAGAATTACAAAACACATTCTGCACGCTTTCAGGTCTAATTGGTACAGAGTAATGAAGTAGCCTCTGTCGGCACTTTCAATTCCAAATGGCGCAGAATAACAAAACACATTCTGCACGCTTTCAGGTCTAATTGGTACAGAGTAATGAAGTAGCCTCTGTCGGCACTTTCAATTCCAAAAGGTGCAGAATAACTAAATAAATTCTGCATGCTTTTAGATCTAATTGGTACAGAGTAATGAAGTAGCCTCTGTCGGCACCTTCAATTCCAAATGGCACAGAATAACAAAACACATTCTGCACGCTTTCAGGTCTCATCGATAGAGAGCAATAAACGTTCGTCCGTCTGAACACTTTTCGTTCCAACTGGTGCAACAACAACCGGGAATTAATTATTCTCGCACTTGGAGCGGAACCGCACAGAATATTCCCCACCACCACCATGGGAAGGGGGCTAGGGCCAGACACAGCTGGCATACGATATGAACGGCTACGGAATTCAAAAAAGGGAAACAAAATCCTCGAAAAAAATTCAGAGGGCCTGGTGTCCTGATCCTTGTAGGACTTACTCCTTATACATCGGCAAAAGCATTATTGGTGTTACTTCAAATCTAAAAAAAATGCAACACAACTAGTTAGAAGAAACTAAACCTTTCAAAACACAGACCCACACACTCAGACGAGGATATGTGATCAATGCTATTAGGCTTACACCCCCCATCTCCCATATTGCCAACTTAACATGAATATTTCAGTAGAGATTGTGTGTCATAGGGGGGACAAGGGAAGGGAAGGGGAAAGGGAGGCGGGGAGGCGGGGAGGTGGGGAGGCAGGGAGGGAGGCAGGGAGGGAGGCAGGGAGGGAGGGAGGGAGGGAGGGAGGCAGGGAGGCAGGGAGGCAGGGAGGGAGGCAGGGAGGCAGGGAGGCAGAGAGGGAGGCAGAGAGGTAGGGAGGGAGGGAAGGAAGGAGGTAGGGAGGGAGGGAGGGATGGAGGGAAGGTGGCAGGCGGGGAGGCAGGGAGGCAGAGAGGCAGGGAGGGAGGCTGGGAGGCAGGGAGGGAGGCAGGGATGGAGGCAGGGGGAGGAAGGAGGCAGGGAGGGAGGTGGGGAGGCATGGAGGCAGGGAGGCAGGGAAGGAAGGAGGTATGGAGAGAGGCAGGGAGGGAGGGAGGCAGAGAGGGAGGCAGGGAGGTGGGGAGGGAGGGAAGCAGAGAGGCAGAGAGGGAGGCAGGGAGGCAGGGAGGCAGACAGGGAGGCAGGGAGGCAGAGAAGGAGGCAGACAGGGAGGCAGGGAGGCAGAGAGGCAGGGAAGGAGGCAGGGAAGGAGGCAGGGAAGGAGGCAGGGAAGGAGGCAGGGAAGGAGGCAGGGAAAGAGGCAGGGAAGGAGGCAGGGAAGGAGGCAGGCAGGGAGGCAGAGAAGGAGGCAGAGAAGGAGGCAGAGAAGGAGGCATGGAAGGAGGCAGGGAAGGAGGCAGGGAAGGAGGGAGGCAGGGAAGGAGGCAGGCAGAGGGCACAGATGGAGGCAGGGAAGGAGGCAGGCAGAAAGGCAGGGAGACAGGGAGGCAGACAGGGAGGCAGGGAAAGAGGCAGGGAGAAAAGAGAGGCAGGGAGAAAGGGAGGGAGAGACAGAGCAGCCATGGGAATTAATGATTTAAACTGCAGACTGCTACGTCAAACAACCCACTTGTGACCCTTGTCACTATATTTTCACACCTCCACCTACCCCCGACCTTAAAGTAGCACAAGCACGTCATCCTCAGCGATATAAAAAAAAGATCCGCCTCACAATTCACAAATGTAAAATAAAACCATCACAAAGGTCCCAAACTCATTCAGACAGATCCTGCTAGGATCGAAATGACGTCAGGTCCTGTACTTTTGGAGGAATTTGCATTTTGGTCAGTTTCAGGGGTAAGCATTTGGCGCATGTACCCGGTAAAATGTCACACATTGTGACCACCTCTCAGTTAGCACGGCTGAGCCGACAGTTTGCAGCAACCACTTCCAGCCTGTTGGGGTTTCGGTTTTCTGTCTTTGAGAAAGGTCCTGCTAGGATCCAAACATCAGGCCCTCCTAATCTTGTATAGATATACTATATTTAATGGATTGATGAGCAAGTGCCAGTTACGTTTAATTTATTTCATCTATCTATTTAATTTATTTCTTTAATTTGCTTACCGGTACAGTTTCCCTCATTTCGTTCATTTAGTTTATATCGTTTATTTAATTTTTTTTTAAATAAAATTTTGACTAAATTTACCAAAATGCAAATCTCATAATTTAGTGGGACTGACGTTTCGATCCTAGCAGGACCTTTCTCAAAGGCAGAGTGACAAGGACAAAACAGATACAAGAAGGAAGGGGGAAGAGAGTGAATAGGACACGGATGAGAAACAAAGGACAAAGAGGAAACAAAGGCAAAGTCAAGGCAGAGTCAGCCTTTGAGAAAGGTCCTGCTAGGATCAAAACTAAATTTTGAGATTTATTTTTTCACTAAAAACAGAATTCCCTCGAGCTTGTATTAAAGAAAACCGACATACTGTAAGATATTCAGAACGATACATTCATCACTTTTCCAAGTTATTTTGCTAGAAAGACATACAGACAGGCAGACAGACAAACAAACAAATAAATGCCGGCAAAAAGCATAACCTCATTGCCGGCGGTAATAAGTCAAAGTAGTGATTGCAAATCATAAACATGAATAATAAATCGTGAAAACTCCTCAGCCAAGAGAATAGACGGGGGAACATTTCTGAGCGGGAAGCTTCCGACCGCTGCACAAACAAAACTGCGATGCTTGGCCTACATGTAGAGATGTAGATTGGTTTGAGCGTGCGTACTTGTCAGCCTGTCTTTTTTTTTCCCTGTTCAACATCTGCTCGGGATCTGTTGACAGACAAGGGATTAGGCGGGGCAATCGCAACCTATTAACCTTGGAGATGTGCGGGCCGCGGATGAGCGGCAGGAAAAAAACAGTCCCTGCCCGTGTCACTGCACCGGATCCCGTCCACGGACGACGTGGTACAAGAGGAATGCTGTATAACGAACATCCCTGGATCCATGAAAATTTTACGGTATAGAGGTCCTTCGCTTTGAAAGCAGTTGCGGCCACATATTTTGAACACAAAAAAATCGGGAGCCAATGGGCAATCCCCTGTTCATTACAGCCAAACGTTCGGTATATCGGCGTTCATTCCACTGTATTTTTACCTTGCATCCCTGCATTATTTTTTTTTTTTTTTTTTTTTTTTTTACCACTGACAAAATGTTGATTTGCCGTGAATGGCTGGTAAAATGGTACACATTATGGGCACCTAGCCTCTGAGTAACCACAGGTGAGCAGAAAGTTACCAGCAACCACTTTCAGCCAGATGTAGGTCAAGATAACGCTAACAAGGATGTTAGCATCCCTCCCGTTTCCGCCGGATTTAAATTAGCTTTATCATTCTTAAGCAAGGTTGCAGTCGTCTGACAGAAGTTCAATGGGAACACGGTCCCAGGACAGACAACCATTTCACAGTTAAACTCTAAACTCTAAGCAGTTAATGGTTAATAGTTGAATCCGACTAGTCGACTATTTGGGCAGACCGCCGTCTAAGGGATGGATAGCTCAGGTGGTAAGAGCGCTGCTATGCTAAACCAGAGATCTCAGGTTCAAGTCCCAGTACGGTCAAATTTTCTTTGCCTTTTTTTTTTTTTTTTTCCTCCACACAAAAGTATAGAATACTGTTGATCAAGCTCTTATCGGATGAAAAGTTGATGATTAAAGCACACAACATTCTGCTTTTTAAGAAAGCTACAAATTAAGATTAAAAACCATCAGGACCTCCCGCCCTCTTTCCCGGATGAGTAGGGCCCCAGGGCATGCTGGGAAGGGAAGGGGGAGGGGGAGGGGGAGGGGGCTATACTCACAGTTCGATGGCCTTGTTCCAGTTGATGACGTAACCGGAGAGGACAAAGGACTCGATGTTGACCACGTGAACGTTGCCCCGCTCAGTGCCTATGTACAGCCACTTGCTTTGGAATGGAAGGGTGCAGTATGTTATTCTGCGAGACGAAAAAAGAGAGAACGCAGAGAAGTCGTTAGCCTTTTCTTTTTTCGCTGCCACCCCGTCAGGAGTGAGTTCTGCTGAGCTCGACCGGCCGACCATTTTGGAGACACCAAAACGGCAAAAGGGACATCACTTGGGCCAAGTTTTAGTGAATGATCTCTTGTAATTTTTCGTAAAAAAAAAAATCAGTGTAGAAGATTTGGCAAGAAGAAGAAGAAGAATAAAGAAATAAAAAAAAGCACAAACAAAAGTCCCTCACACCGGGCTCCCGCTAAGCCTCTCTCGCAAACCAGGGAGCCTGAGAAGGTGGAACTGGGTGTGGGACTCATACCCACTGGTACAACTCAGCCAACCTGAGGTGACGGTTCGCACAAGGCCATTGGAGTGCAGAGCACTGCAGTGCTGACCATACGGTAAGTAGGGCAAAAACACTTATTGAAGATTAGCCAAGTTTGGCTGCTTAGCATTGCAGTGCTAACCATATGGTAAGCATGGCAAAACCCTAATTGAATTACATTCTCCTCAGTGCAAACATCATATTATACCTATGATGCAATACAAAGCATGTGGGTATACAGATTCAAATCCATCACATGACCTTCCACTAGTCTCCCCCTTGGCAACAGTTGTTCACTCCCCTAGCAGTCAACCACTTATGACACACATGAGTGAGCACACACACAGTACACCCACAACTAGGATCCTGTGCATCATCCCTTGTTCCTGCCTTTACAGTTCCCGCCTTCACCCTTCACTGAGCTAATCCCATCACCAGGATCCCTCTCTACACTACATAAGCCCCACTCCCAGTTGGAATCCAGCAGTCTCCTGAACATGAGCAGAGTACACTGTTCGAAACGTCGAGTTCCTCCGGTTCTTTTCAGAACCACACTTACTCACAAAAGAGAATTTACATGGGGTCACCGCAAACCTTAAAATTATCCCACATGACCTCAAACAGCTCAGTGGTCCAGTAGTAAAGACATCTGCACTAGAAAGCAGCAGTCCTGGGTTCCCAAACCACTGAAGCTGCCCTTGTTTTTTTTCAGCAGGCAATCGGGCAAAGCACTGATCATACAGTTTTGCTTACACATCAACGGGCAATCGTTGTTTGCCTCTGAATGAAAACAGGGGTGTGATCCCTGGAGATATACAGCAGTTCATGGTTGAATTGCTTCTAACTGGCACCCCCACCCTCGGCAAAGACTACTTGACTATTATTTTGGGAAGGACGCTGGTTTTGCATAGCAGCGCTCTTACCATCTGAGCTATTCAGCCCTTAGATGGTGGCCTTCCCAAATAGTCAACTAGTCTTTGGCACACCAGCGCTCTTACCATCTGAGCTATCAGGCCCTTAGATGGTGGCCTTCCCTAATAGTCAACTAGTCTTTGGCACACCAGCGCTCTTACCATCTGAGCTATCCAGCCCTTAGATGGTGGCCTTCCCTAATAGTCAACTAGTTTTTGGCACACCAGCGCTCTTACCATCTGAGCTATCCAGCCCTTAGATGGCGGCCTTCCCTAATAGTCAACTAGTCTTTGGCAGGGTGGGGGCGCCAGTCAGAAGCAATTCAACCATCAACTGCTGTGTTTCTCTTTCATTTAGATGCAAACAACCAGTGGTTGGTCGGTTTGTCGGTTGGTCGGCTGTTTGGCTGTTCTGCTGATTTTGTTGGTTGGTTGGCGGCCAGGCTGGCCCAGGCAAACAGAAGCAGAAACCATTGGGTCTCCGGGAAACACACTGGTCCCCCGGCGCCGCTCCCCCACCCATTATAATGAATTAGTGGCAAGGGCGGGATACCGGGTAAGAGTTCCCACAGTCAGTGTGGAGGGAGGGGGTGGATTCAAATGTTGCATTTACCCCTTGCGTTTCTCAAATGCAGAATAGTCTCGCTGCGCCAGAATGTTTATTCAAATGAAATTTCTCCGCTGGAGGGTTTATTGCTTTAAAGCTTTTTTTTCCCCTCGATTTCTTCTTCTTCTTCTTCTTGTTGTCTCTCTGCCCTCCTCCCTAACTGTTCTCTAGATGAATATAATGATGGGGCCACTGTGGTCCATTGTCCAACTAAACGATGTGTCGCTAGGTTTTTATGAGCCTCCCCGGACAAATTGGGCCGCATTATAAATATTCATCTGGGGGGAAAGGGGGGGTAGGGAGTTGGTTGCATGCGCAGTGCGTGTTAGCGGGTGGGTTAATTAAACCAGGCATCGTTGGGCCTGCAATGAAATTGGCTCTAAGCACCCTGCTCCTACAAACAAGGGTTCGGAGGAATTTGTAAAATGGCGGATGCATTGTGCTGCATTGTGCTGCATTGTGCTGCATTGTGCTGCATTGTGCTGCATTGTGCTGCATTGTGCTGCATTGTGCTGCATTGTGCTGCATTGTGCTGCATTCTGCTGCATTGTGCTGCATTGTGCTGCATTCTGCTGCACTCTGCTGCGCTCTGCTGCGCTCTGCTGCGCTCTGCTGCATTCTGCTGCATTCTGCTGCATTCTGCTGCAATCTGCTGCAGTCTGCTGCATTCTGCTGCACTCTGCTGCGCTCTGCTGCATTCTGCTGCATTCTGCTGCATTCTGCTGCATTCTGCTGCATTCTGCTGCAATCTGCTGCAGTCTGCTGCACTCTGCTGCACTCTGCTGCGTTCTGCTGTGCTCTGCTGCACTCTGCTGCACTCTGCTGCATTCTGCTGCATTCTGCTGCGCTCTGCTGCATTCTGCTGCATTCTGCTGCATTCTGCTGCACTCTGCTGCACTCTGCTGCATTCTGCTGCATTCTGCTGCATTGTGCTGCGTTGTGCTGCGTTGTGCTGCATTCTGCTGCATTCTGCTGCACTCTGCTGCATTCTTCTGCTGCATTCTGCTGCATTCTGCTGCATTCTGCTGCATTCTGCTGCATTCTGCTGCGTTCTGCTGCGTTCTGCTGCGTTCTGCTGTGTTCTGCTGCATTCTGCTGTATTCTGCCCGTACCTTTCTCTGTTGAATTTGAGTGAGTGAAGTATTGCTGGTCGTTTCTGTCGTAGGTTCCATAGGTGTAGACTGTCATCCGC
>CATLJK010000109.1:0-21707 GCA_949987565.1 Luidia sarsii
GTGTGATTGTATCGGAGCAGGGGAAGCAGGTTTTTTTTTTTCCCCTCAAAACTTCCCCCTCAATTTTGGTTGTCCTTTGGACGTGACAATGCCCGTGGTAAATTGGCGCGTCGGTTCCTCCCTTTCTCCCCCCCCCCCCCCCCCGCAAGCTGCTCCGCCAGTCAACTCGGTCAACGTCGACCAGCTTTAGTGCACTGACCTCATTGCATGTTCTCCACAGACCTACAAAAGGTGAAAGCAGAAGTTCATCAACATGTTCCATGTGTTGTTAGTTGTCTGGTTTTTCAAGCTGGTGCCGAGTTGTTTTGTTGTTAGACGCTACCGTCTCTATCCCACGAAGCTGTATTAGGGACGAAAAACAAAACAAAAATCTACCCCTCTGACCAATTACGTTCGTACGACGTGTCCATATCGTACGTACGACATATCTCGTACGTACGTACGACTTATAACTCGTACGTACTAGATAATAACTCGCACCTAGGAGATAAACTCGCACGTACCAGATATGAGTCGTACGCACGAGTTTAACCGCGTACCCACGGGATATCATAAGTCGTACGTACGAGATATGAGTCGTGCGTACGAGTTACGTCAGAGAGGGAAGTTGTTTTTCCTTAAAACATTTTTCGTACTATCTTATCGCGCCCCGGTTTTTTTTTCTTATCGAAAGCCATCACTGTATGTCTCGCTTTTTCTTTCTCGTTTACCCCCGTCTGGTGACGTACTTTCTGGGTCTTTGACAATGGCAGTGTTAGGCCTATTTGTTGTCTTTCCTGGGACCGATTTGAACGGGGCCGCTTTGACGAATCGTTGTAACATTATTCCGGTGTTGCCTGAGCATGTGCCCCCCTGTCCAAACAGTCCGGCGGACACGGAGTCCCCGTTGGTGTTTGATTGTGCACCCCCAAGTAATGTGTCCCCCCACCCCACCTAGACCAGTCCACACGGGTGCGTGTCGTCATTACGGCGTTACGGCCCTTCGAGGCAGACGGCGATGCATCGCGTTGAGGGCAGGGTTCTTGTAGAGGGACGGACGCACGGTCCACGCACACTGGAGGCGAGGGCGGCCGAAGAGCAGACCTGAAATAACATGGGTTCTGCCGAGTCATTAGGAGAGCATTAGCCGTCGTTTTGCGGTAGTTAGTCGAGAACCACTTGGGGCTCGGGACTCCTAATCGATGGCGAGAGCTGTGGCTGTTGCTGATCCTGGGCCTGTCCTGGCCTACCCTGGCCTGGCCTGGCCTGGCCTGCCCCGCCCTGCCCTGCCCTGCCCTGCACTGCCCTGCACTGCCCTGCCATGCCCTGCCCTGCCCTGCCCTGCCCTGCCCTGCCCTGCCCTGCCCTGCCCTGCCCTGCCCTGCACTGCCCTGCCCTGCCCTGCCCTGCCCTGCCCTGCCCTGCCCTGCACTGCCCTGCCCTGACCTGCCCTGCCCTGCCCTGCCCTGCCCTGCCCTGCCCTGCCCTGCCCTGCCCTGCCCTGCCCTGCCCTGCCCTGCCCTGCCCTGCCCTGCCATGCCCTGCCCTGCCCTGCACTGCCCTGCCCTGCCCTGCCCTGCCCTGCCCTGCCCTGCCCTGCCCTGCACTGCACTGCCCTGCCCTGCCCTCCCCTGCCCTGCCCTCCCCTGCCCTGCCCTGCCCTCCCCTCCCCTCCCCTCCTCTTACCTTCCCTCCCCTCCCCTCCCCTCCCCTCCCCTCCCCTGCTCTCCCCTCCTCTCACCTCCCCTTGCTTCATCTCCTGAATTCCATCCCAAAGTTATCCTTGTTTAAAAACAAAACCGAAGTGCGGCAACTTTGGGCCCGCTGGCGGGTAAGCTTTCAAACTCACCGATGCGACGGAGGAACGGAACCCCCTAACCCTAACCCCCCCCAAAAAAAATCCACTTAAAAGTCACCGCCTTCCTCGTCTGCGTCGTTCGAACCACGCCCTCCTCCCACCCCACCCCACCCCACTCCCCACTCCCATCGATCGCCTCTTACTCACGATGAGCCTATGTTGGAAAAAGGTTTCTTTGAGCTTGCTGGGTTGTGTACTCACCTTAACCCCCCTCCCCCCTGTCCTAACCCTCCCCTCTCTTCCTCCCCGTCCCATCCCTTTTACCCTAAATCCTCTCTCAGTCTCCCACTCCCATCCCAACGGCCAAACTAGTCCCTCATCTATATGCTAATTTTCTTACCCAAAGGGAGAACAGCATATCCCCCCCCCAAAAAAAAAAAAAATCGGGGAAAATCAAATCTATCTAAAAAGGCCTCCTTTTGGGGAAAGAGATACAAACAAGTGGTCAATTTCTGACATCTTTTTCCTCCCTGAGATTTATTTGGATTCCTTTGAAGAGGTTCCTTGAATATGTAATTTTTTTATATAGATTTTGAGATACACGGTCGGCTATGTTTTACTTAACCGGAAAACCCAGAATGCGAGGGGCACTTACCTGGGCTGAATCACTTGTTCGTCTTCACATTAATTTTCATTTTTTTTTTTTCATTTGTTACTAAGATTTTTAAAGTGAACCCACTTGGATAAAAATTAGGACGAAACCGTCCTTCCAAAAAAAAAAAAAAGAAGACGTAGGGTCTCGCAGTCAGGACCTCAGTTTAAGAAGATGGATGCCTTACAACTTCACATGTGGAATTTCGTTCCACACAAAAAAGATTACTCGTTTAGAGTTGACCAGAAAAAAAAAAGATTCTCTCATAAAGTGAAATCCTACTTTCACGTCGTATTAGTGTCGACTCACGATTTCAGTTCGAAGTGAAAGATGTTTTTCTTGTCTCGGCGGTGGTCATGAATATGTAAATTAGCGCCTCATGAATATTGAGAGAATGTCCGGAAGGGGCGGGGCTATCCTGGTCCGACCAGCGGTCATGGAACGGATGACACATTAGTGCAACACCTCCGCACATTTATAGGCTCCTGTAGAATTGAAGCTTCAAAGTTTGCGCGTATATATAAGCCCCTAGTCGTAGCCATAATTAAAAGCCACTGTGGGCGCCAATCGTTTATCATTCATCCCTGAGCCGTTTGGCTGTCGTACCTAGCATATGGTAACCTGTGGCAACCCTACACGTTTACTCTGCACACAGTATATCCTATAGCTGAGTCTCGTTCAATTGCGATTACACATGGCCGTTGACTGGCGGCAGCGGCCCGCTATGCACGCGTGAATCCACGGCACGACCTCGACCAACTCCGTGGACCGGTGGGTAACGCGTAGTGAGTTGCGGGTTTACTCAAACTCAGATCACTCGAATTCAGATCAATCAAAGTCAAATCGCCAAAACCCACATCACTGCGTTGATAAATGGAAAAAAAATGACACACGGAACAGTCGTCGTGGCCTGTATTCGCTTCTCTGACGCGGCACCCCCCCCCCCCATCCACAGAACTTCTAACCCAGCGACTGCGACCATTGTTCGGCCGCGCGGCGTGACGAATCCCGGGCCCGTGTCGGGCCAAAAAGTGGCGCTTTTGTTGCCAAAAGTCGCCTGTTTTATGACCCAAGATCAAATAACAACGAGCCGACTTCAGCGCTGCAAAGAAATGGTAATTGTGCGGTTGAAAAATGGAGTTGGATTGCGCAAAAAAAGACGAGCTAGATTGCAGGGCTTAAAGGTAAAAGAAACTCGTTGATCATGAACGGATTTTTTTTGGGGGGCGGGGGGGGGGGGGGGTGTTCGTAGAGTTTGTGCGTGGGATGCGATGCGCACGGTGAGCCAGCCCACTTGTACACGGGGCTCTCGGCTCGCACGCACGGGCGCTCAACCGGCCCTCTGCACGCCAAAATTACGAAGTCTCGTTCTTTGAATGTTGGCCCATTTTTGACGTTGAGTAATGAGTTGAGTGAAATGGTGCCCAAAAGTGTGGGCTAAAAACCAGTTTGCCCAACACGTAAAGTTCGTGCCGTAACACGCCACACACTCGACATCGACGATTCCATTTTATAAACATGACGAATCTAACTTTAGCATTTTAAAAAGAAGGCCTTTAAAAATAGAAATCTACCTTGAAACGTGGTCTCTCATCTCGCCTGATCTTCATAACCCACTTTTTCCCGCAGAGGTTCTATCCTTTGGGAATAGGTGGAAGCTGATTTCGTGCGGTGTATTTCTCTCTGGCTCTGGCTCTGGCTCTGGCTCTGGCTCTGGCTCTGGCTCTGGCTCCGGCTCCGGCTCCGGCTCCGGCTCCGGCTCCGGCTCCGGCTCCGGCTCCGGCTCCGGCTCCGGCTCCGGCCCTGGCTCTGGCTTTGGCTCTGGCTCTGGCTCTAGCTAAGACTCTGGCCCTGGCTCTGACTGAGGCTCAGACTGTGGTTGTGGCTGTGGCTGTGGCTGTGGTTCTGGCTTTGGCTTTGGCTTTAGCTTTGGCTTTGGCTCAGGGTCATAGTCAGGGTCAGGCTCAGGCGCAGGCTTAGGCTCAGGCTCAGGCTCAGGTTCCGGCTCTGGCTCAGTCTCAGTCTCTTTTGACAGAAATGTTGAGTGGCTTCAAAGTTAAGTCGATGAAGCGACCACTGTTTGACGGATTCCCATCCGTCTCCACGTTTATCGTGCTGGGCAGGTTTTCGTGCCGAGCACGGGTCCAGCTGATACGAACGTGCTCGTCCGTGGCAGTTTGCGGGCTGTCGGTCTGAACTTGTACGGGGTGACGTATATAATAATTAAATTTTGGAGGGTTCTTCGTACGCATGCGTCACACTTGATCCGTTTCAGGGTGGAGGAGGAGGGCAGAAAGGTGCTGGCATGCCCTTGACTTCTATTTCGACACTACCGCCGCCATCAGTCGGTATACTATCTGGAACTACAGGTGGGAACTATCGGTTCTTTGTTGGCCACCTGTTATTCAGTACCCACTCTCAGCGCCCCCATCCCCCCCCCCTCAACCAAACACTTACTTCACTCCTTGTTCATCGACCGCGTGGAAGAGCTTTCATTCCGTTTCCCCATATATCCATTGCCAGTCAGATATCGAGTACGATATTGTCGGGTTGTTGTTTTTTTACCTCTCTGCAAAGCAACGTAAAAAGAGTCTGAGTTCTCCGCGCACCAAATCTTGCCTCGCGTGCTTGCCTGATCCTGGCGAACTCTCACGAGGAACCGTCTTTTGTGGCGGAGTCTGTCTCAGACCTTGAGCCTTTTCTTTGAGGGTCGCCGGGGGTTAATGACGTCTGGTACACCTGTCTTGTTCCCTATATTGGCCGGCCTTGGCCCGTTTCGAGCGAAGGGTCGTCTCGACGAGAGAAACGGAAGGGTAGTCACGCACAAACAAAAAAGACGGGGGAGGGAGGGAGGGGGAGGAGGAGGGGGAACAGGCTTCGTTTGTCTGGTCCCGTGTGGGGAGTTTTTCTCTCTTTTTTTGTTTGGTAAACTCAACCAAATGTCAACTCAACTCAACCGTCTCTTCTATGCCGACGTACGTACGTGACTAAAATGTTAAAATATCTCTGGAGAATTTTCAGCGGGGTCTCAGCTGAGTAGACCGGTCCTAGCAGCTGGGTCTTTCTCGAGGACGGGGAGAGACCCTTGAAGCTCCGGAACGTCGAGTCCCTCTTAAAAAGAAAATTGAGATTTGAAATTGAAGTCAGCAATTTTTGCCATACTTTTGTGTGACTTAAGTCGTACTCCAATCCTTTAAAAAGTAAAAAAAAAAAAAAACACACACACGCATTCCGTTTTGAGAGGAATTAATTGATTGACCATTGGAATTTGTTTTAATCAAGCGCGAATTTAAAAGGTCGATCAATCTATTCTGAAAATAAAAGATTAATCACGATCGGTGAATTCACATAATTATCCATTAGGGTTTGCCTTTATTCCACGTGTAATTGAACAGTGTATGCTCAGTGCTTTTCCCGATTGACTGCTGTGGAGAAAAAAACAGTCAGCTCGGGCGGGATTCGAACCCGCGACTCTAGCTTTCTATCGCAGTCGTCAAGGCGGCTGCACTTTCTTTTCAGCAGGCAACCGGTCGAAGGGTGAAGCACTGGTCATAGTTTTCGATTCCGTCTCGAGCTGGGCAAACCCTTAATTCATGTACATTGCGGTCAACGCTCTCCTCTCACGACTTCCCGTTCTCCCTCCGCAGATACCGAGGGACTTGGACAAGTCAAGCATTGTCGTGGCTATACTCAATTCAGCAATTATTAAGATTCGCGTCAGGTAGGCGAGTGATGAATTCAAAACAATTATGTATCCGTCGAAATGTGGGCCCGGCCCAAAGTCAACAAATATTTGCAGCAACATTTAGAGGTCTCGCTGAATTAGAACTAGTTAGCCAGTCAACCATATTGTGCCCATGACTTTCCATAAGTATGAGCTTGATCCCTGGAGATACACTGCAGTTAATGGTTGAATTGATTCTGACTGGCGCCCCCAACCCGGTGTAACGATCTCAGACGGGCTCCCGTGCTGAGTTGAGCCGTGACGTCACTGGCTCACCTGAGCACGTTGCAGCAACGTTCTCAGCTGCTCAGCGTGCTCAGATGAGTCAGTGAACCAAGCACGTAAGGGCGCCCTACATTTAAATGTTGTTTATGATTTTCCGCGAACGAACACAGTTTGCTTTTGATTGTATGAAGTCAATCAATGCACCCTTATTACGGGGGAACAACTGTGTCATTTCTTCCCCAATGTAAAACTGCAAGTTGTAGGCCTAGGTACTAGGCTCCTTACTGAGCGAGTTGGTAAATAACTACGGGTCAACGAACGTGCCTGAAAGCGCTGCATTGCCAATGGCCGTATCGACTCAGCACGGCCTTCGAAATGGACAACTACCATGCGCACTGCGCCTGACGTTTTTAACCATATAATGGTAACGGTCTCATCTGAGCATGGGACCCGGATCAGACCGCTACACCGGCAAAGACTCATTGACTATCAGGGAAGGTTACCATCTAAGGACCGGATATAGCTCACAGATGGAAGAGCGCTGGTATACGTTCATCCAGAGGTCCCAGGTTCATGGTCGGATGTCGGCGGATTACAGGAAGCAGCCCGTTTGGACATCAGTCTATTCCAAGGACATAATCGTTACTTTTAGGATGGTGTGAGCGACCGATCCGTAATGATACGAAAGGACCGCGTTAGATAATAAGACAACAAATTCTGGACCGACGGTATCTGCTCTCGGCCGCTACGGGCTAGTGTCGGTTGGATCAAGGAGTGATGGTGCTCATACAAAAAAGCCGGTTGGATCAAGTCGGTTGGATCAAGGAGTGATGGTGCTCATACAAAAAAGCCGTTACATGTACAAATCCCAATGTTGCTGGCGGTGTTTTTTTGTTTTTTTTCATTCCATTTTTTTTTTGGGGGGGGGGGGTGGGGAGGGCCAGGGAGAGGGGGGAATTGGGGGTGACTGTGTTTACAGGCAGACACCCTCATTTCGGGACTCTAAATGCTGTCTGGATGTGCCGCCGCATGTTGCTGGCATACACAAAGACCGACACAGATGATCACTCGCCTGCGTTATTGCCCGGAACCGTGACCAGAAGAAAACAATCCATCGCCCTTTTTTTCCCTCAAGGACACTTTCAAAGCTCATTGTTAGGTATATGTTTCTCTCTCTCTCCCTCCTGTTTCATTCATTCGGCAATATGACTATCGTTATATGGTTTTTGGAGGGCGCAGGGGGGGGGGGTAGAAGTTAATAGGGTTACCTGTGTGTGGGTGTATCAGGTCATCAGCCGGAAGTCCCGGGGCTCTGTTCTGACCTCCTACGCTTAGCACTTCCGGGTCATTTTGTTTTACACCGCAGTCTAGGGCAGTGCAAATTCGCCCTTGAAAAGAAACTAGGCTTGCGTTACCCGATATCAGCCAGTGCGGCTGAACATTTAACAGCAGCTAGAGTTTTGCAATCGACGAGACGTCTTTCATTCTTGAAAAATCGGCAAAAGAAAACTTGGACTGGACCCGAGAACCCATGATCAACAATTAACCCACGATCAACAAACAAACAAACAAACCAATGAAAAGACAAACGGATGAACACACCAACGAACCTAAACAAAAAACCCGAACAAACAAACAATATCATACCAACGCCCAACCACACAACCACACAGAAATGAAAAATATGGTTCTCGAATGTGCCGCGCAGACCCTATGACGTGCGCCCTTTGATCCCTCGCTCACTCGATCGAATATAACTAATAACCCGGCTGCGTTTTAGCGACCACACCATGCAGGACCAGTCCTTCGGATTGTCCCGTCACCCCTTAACCCCCCCCCCCCCCGTCCCTTTTCGACCGAAGGAGTCTTCGTTATGACACCCCCTCTCTCTCTCTCGGTCTCCCCCCTTTTCGTGCGGAAGGATGAAGGTGTCCATGCATACTTTTAAATATAAACATTTACCTATCGGGCTGCTCTGTTGTGCGTGCAGGGCGCTCGTCATAACGGTCCATTGCACTGGCCGTGCGCGCTGATGCATAGTCGGCCATGTTTGCCCTCGCCCCTGTCTGCCCCCCACCTCCCCACCCCACCCCCTCCTTCTCTCTCTCCACCCCCACCCATCTCTCTCATCTCCCCCCTCTCTCTCTCTTCACTCCTCTCTTTTGATCTCTTTCCACCTCTCTCTTCCTATCCACTATCTCTCTTTCTCTCTTCCTCCTCTCTCTCCCTCCCTCTCTCCTCTCAAACAACTCTCTCTTCACCTCTCCCCACCCCTCTAAGTTCCACCCCGTCTCTCTCCACCTCTCTTTCTCTTTTGTATTTATCTACCTCTCTTATCTCTTTCTCTAACCCTCTCTCTCTCTCTCCATCCCAATCCCTCCCCCTTCTCTCTCTCCACCCCTTCTCCCAAATCCCTCTCTTTCTTTCTCTCTCTCCCCTCTTTCTCTCTCTATCTCTCCCCCCTCTCTCTCTCTCTCTATCTCTCTCTGTCTCTGTCTATCTCTCTCTGTCTCTCCCCTTCTCTCCCCTCTCTCCCCCTCTGCCTGTCTCTCTCTCCCTCTCTCTATCTCTCCCTATATCTCCCTCTTTCTGTATCCCTCTCTCCTTCTCTCTCTCCACTCTCTATCCCTCTCTTTCTCTCTCTTTCTCTACTCCCTCCTCTCTCTCTCCCCACCCTTCTCTTTCTACCATCTCATCCCACGCACCAAAGTAACCAAACCACGCGGGCAGTTCGTGCGTCTCACCTTCCATTCAACTTCTTGTACAATTCGCGTCGCGCTTATACCTCGTTTAAAAAAAACACCACACACATTTTCAGTGTGATGTGTATGCGCGTGTGGACTGATGCGGCCGCGTTATGGAGGACTGTCTCCGCCCGATTGGCTGCCTCACACGGCTTGCCACCCTCGCAACCCTGCAGCCAACTAACCCAACCCCGGAGCGCGCGGTGAGCGACTGCATACGGGGGAGGGGGGGGGGGGGGGTGGTAGCTTTCCCCGGCGAGGTGGCGGGTTTCACACCCGTCCCGTCACCCCTCAAGTCTCGGGCCTCTAGTCCCCGCTGCTCTCTCGGGTAATAGATCGCCACTGCGAAGGCGACACAAGACCCGAGGTGTTTCTTTGTCACCAGATGTTTTTTTTTTTGGTTCCGTTTCTCTTTTCTCATTTGTCTGTTTGTCTGTCTCTCCCCCTTTCTCTCTCCGCTTCTTTCTCCACCTCTCTCTCTCTCTCTCTCTCTATTCATGCCTCTCTTCACCTTTCCCTTCTCTCTCCGCCTTTCTCTCTCTCTCCGCCTCTCTCCATTTCTCTCCACCTCTCCCTCTCTCCACTTTCTTTCCCTCTTTCTCTCTGCATACCCTCTCTCTGTCCGCCTCTCTCTCTCCCTACCGTTCCCTCCCCTCTCCACTTCTCTCTCCCTCCCTCTCTCTATCCACATCTCTCTCCCTCCACCTCTCTCTCCACCTCTCTCTTTCCCCCCTCTGTCTCCCCCTCTCTCTCGAGTTCTTTCAGTCTTTATCTCTCTCTCCCTCCCCGCTCTCTCACTCCCTGTCTCCCCCTCTCCCTCTCTCACTCCCTCTCTCCCTCTCTCTCTCTCCCTCTCTCTCCCTCTCTCACTCCCTCTCTTTCACTCTCTCTCTCTCCCTCTCTATCTCTCTCCCCTCTCTCCCTCTCTCCCCCCTCTCTATCTCTCCCTCCCCTCTCTCTCTCCCCTCATCTCTCTCCACCTCTCTCTCTCTCTCTCTCACTCCCTCTCACCCTCTCTCTCACTCTCACTCCCTCTCACCCTCTCTCTCACTCTCCATCTCACCCCTCTCTATCTGTATATCTGTATATCTGTATCTGTATATCTGTCTGTCTGTCTGTATGTATGTATGTCTGTCTGTCTTCCTATCTCCTTCTCCCCCTTCTCTCTCTCTCTCTCTCTCTTTATCTCTCTCCACCTCTCTCGTGCTCGTTCTCTCTCTCCACCTCTCTCTCTCTCTCGTTCTCTCTCTCCACCTCTCTCTCTCTCGTTCTCTCTCTCTCTCTCTCTCCACCTCTCTCTCTCGTTCTCTATCTCTCTTTATCTCTCTCTCTCTTTATCTCTCTCTCCACCTCTCTCTCTCTCTCTTCCAAAACATCGACCGCACACACCTTTTTACTTTCTTGACTCTTGTTCTTTTCATCTCCCTGCACCGCTGTCGCCTTTGCCTGTTCACGGTATCGGTGTGGTCTTTGAAGCGGCGACTCTCGCCACCTCCGGCCCCGCGTCGGTCCCGGGGAAACGATCCCTGAATGCCCCCCAGGTGCCGCCAGGTATACCTTTTCTTCTTTTCTTCTTTTTTTTCAGTGAGCGCTCAAAAGAAAAACCAGCCCTCTCTTCGTCTTCTTCTTCTTCTTCTTCTCCTTCTTCTTCCGCCGCTTCTTTTCACGCTGGCTTTGGCTTTAGCACCTCAGAACTCTTATCCAAACAGCTTGGGTGGAGATGAGTGGGGCGAGGGGGGGGGGTTGGTACAGCGAGACAATTCAACCGGCGTGGCACAAGGTGTGCAATTTGGCCGTGTTTCGGGCGGGTAAAATGTTTGCCACTTTTTTTCTTTCTTTTTTCGTTTAACTGACCTCTTCCGATGGTGAGGTGAGGTCGAATTTTGTTTTCCTTCAATCCGATTCCTGCTAATGTTCATATCAAAGCCGTTAACACTTCTGATGTGAATTGGTGACCTAAGATGGTGTAAAATTCTGGCATCTGCTACAAAAGTTGTTTTCGAGTAAGGACTCTTGTCAAAAAGATCATCGGTTGGGTATCAGATGATTTGACCCGTCCGATGTCATTTCCACCGGAGAGCCATCGTGTATTTTTCACCCCAGAGTCCAGTACAATCGGTTTTCTACCGGGGGAAATTTTATCGGTCGGATGAATTCAACCGGCACTCAACCGATGATCTTTTTGACAAGAGACCTAAGCGGCGTTGAAAGTCAAAGTATCGTCAAAATGCATGTCAAAATAAATTGTAATTTTTGTTTGCGTTTTCGGAAAGCTTCTGTCCGAATGAATTTTTCGACAAATGTCTGTAAATTTTGACAAATCGTGTAATTCGTAAGTGTATCTGGGCGTACGCTGCATTGTCGGTGTGCCGTGTGCGAGCCCTTTTTTCCCCTCGAAAAGTGGTTTCCGTGCAAGACTATAGTGGCTATTGGTGATATGTTTTCGATTTAGGGAGTTTGTTCCCCTACCCTTTTACGGTGTTGGTATTAAACCAAAATCTTGCCAATCACTTTTTTTTTAAAGTAGGCAATCGGGCAAAGCATACAATACTAACAACACGTCGGCTAGGAGCAACCCTCGCTAAGTTGCATTCTCATGAACGCAAAACTCATACATTAAGTAATCTGCGATTCAAGGGATAACACAACATTGGTCGAGGTAAAAGAATAGCATCCATACGTTGTCTGAATCAACATATGCATGAAATAGCACGCCTGTGAAAATTTTAGCTCAATCCGCCAACCGAGTCTCGAGAAAATAGTGAAAAACCGATTCATTTGTTTCGCGAAAATGCAGCATTCAACGAATTGTTCCGAAAAATCGTTTAGATCTAGGGGTGAGACGTAAACGTTTTCTTTTACGGTACTCTTTTCTCCACAAATACACCATTTCAGGCAGAAATACTTCAGTGCTAGGTTTCTACCATAATCATCTTCAAATTGTGTAAGTTTCATATGTGAACATTTCTGTTTTTCGATCTTACCAATGTTGTGTAAGGGGCTTCAACTTCAGTCGATTAGGGCCCAACCCTCACTAAACTCCATGGACAGCCACCGACGGAGGGGGAAAAATCATAATAATTTCCACGAAACCGCAAATCACTTTCGATATCAATATCGGCTGACGACTCCGTGCGTTTGCAAACTTCTTGGGGTTAAACTCTTGGAGCAGACGGTAATGTCTGTTTGTTTTATTTTGGCGCCAATTTGTAGTGGATTATTTTTTTCTCTTTTCTTTTTCTTTTTCTGCGCCCTTCGTGTCGTGGGTATCTACGTGTTGATGCCTTCGACGGCTTTTTTTTTTTGGGGGGGGAGCATAGCTCTGAGTTGTTGCGGTCGAGACGGGAATGAATGCAGTTTAGACAAGGGGTCGCATTTCTCTCCCTCCACCCGTCGGACGGCAAGGGGGAGAGGGATAAAAAATGCTAATATTATTCAAAAGTGTCTGGCACATGGCGTCGCCCGTCTGCGCGTAGGGAATTCTTGGGTCGTGTGTCACAACTCCCGTTTGTTTGTGAGACAGCTTTCACTGATTTCTCTGGCTGCAGCAACCCTCCGCCCGAGGAACCCAAGGTGACGCGCTGTGGTCGGGGTTTGATTTCGTCCTTCTGATAACAGATTTGGGGATTTCTCTTTTGTGAAAATTATTCCAGGGCTGGGAAGTAATTATTGTGGGTGGAAGACGGTAAGGTGTGCCCCAGTCTGGAACTCTGCCTCTGCCTCTGCCTCTGCCTCTGCCTCTGCCTCTGCCTCTGCCTCTGCCCCTGCCTCTGCCTCTGCCTCTCTCTCTGTCTCTATCTCTGCCCCTGCCTCTGCCTCTGCCTCTGCCTCTGCCTCTGCCTCTGCATCTGCCTCTGCCTCTGCCCCTGCCTCTGCCTCTGCCTCTGCCCCTGCCCCTGCCTCTGCCTCTGCCTCTGCCTCTCTCTCTCTGTCTCTATCTCTGCCCCTGCCTCTGCCTCTGCCTCTGCCTCTGCCTCTGCCTCTGCCTCTCTCTCTGTCTCTATCTCTGCCCCTGCCTCTCCCTCTGCCTCTACCTCTGCCTCTCTCTCTGTCTCTATCTCTGCCCCTGCCTCTGCCTCTGCCTCTGCCTCTGCCTCTGCCTCTGCCTCTGCCTCTGCCTCTGCCCTGCCTCCTCCCTATGCCTCTGCCTCTGCCTCTACCTCTACCTCTGCATCTGCCTCTGCCTCTGCCTCTGCCTCGGCCTCTGCCTCTGCCTCTGCATCTGCCTCTCTGCCTCTGCCTCTCTCTCTCTCTCCCTCTTCCCTCTCCCTCTCCCTCTCCCTCTCTCTCCCTCTTCCCTCTCCCTCTCCATCTCCCTCTCTCTCTCTCTCCTCCCTCTCCCTCTCCCTCTCCCTCTCCCTCTCCCTCTCCCTTTCACCTCCATGCTACCTTCTTCCTCTTCCTCCTCATCATCACCATTCTCTTTCTCGTCCACCTCTTCCCCTCCATTGTCCCCTTCCTCGAACTTATTCTCCCTCCTCTTCCTCTCTTCCATATACTTCTCGCTTCCCCTCATCTCCCTCCTTCTCTTCTCCCTCCTCCCTCTCTCCCCACATCTCTCATTCCTCATGCTCATCCTACATCCTCTCCTCCTCCATTTCATCTTCCCCCTCCATCGGTCATTCACATTCTCCCCTCCTCCTCTCCCATGCTTTCCTCATTCTCCTCCTCCGTCTCCTCCGTTTCCTAAATTTCATCCTCCTCACCCTCCTCCTTGCACATCCCCCACTCCTCCCCTCCTCCTCTTCCGCCTTTTCACCCCTCTCCCCTTCACCCCACCCCACCCCCCCCATCCTCCTGATCCTTTCCCCACCCCGTGCAAAGACTAGTTGACTATTTGGGAAAGCTACCATCTAAATAGCTAGATAGCTCAGATGGTATACATAAGAGCACTGGGACACAAAACCAGAGGTATCGAGTTCGAGACCCGATCCAGTCAAAGTTTCCTTTGCCTTTCCTAATTATTTTTAAAACCTTTGTCTTTATGGTGATGAGAACCATTTTGCTCTCTGAGTTTCGGTATAATTTCAGTGCTTCCTTTATTTATTTATTTATGTATTTATTTATTTCTATCGGGGTGAGAGGATATTTTAAAATTGGGCAGTCTCGGGTTCAAGTCCCGGTCCAGTCAATTTTTCTGAACCTATTCACAGACATTCCGAAAGAAGAAACACGCATTTTCTTCATAGAGAAGGGGAGCCCTTCGTATCCGGAACGGGACAAAATGGGAAAACTCGGAGTGGGATTCGAACCCGCGCCTCGGAGATGGAAGACGGGGGAGGGAACCACTTGTCTGAGCAAGTGTGACCCGCACGAGAAGGTCCCCCCTCCCCTCCCCCTCAACCTCGGTCCTCGATCCCCGCATCTCGTCGGCTCTCACACCCGCACGTAGCGCGTGCTACACGGCGATGAGAGCGTTCAACCTCCAGGCGAGGTCCGTCTCAGGCCCCGCTATCCAGCGAGCCGTCAGGACGGATCAGCCTGTCCCCCTCCTCTCCCCCGTCCCATACCCAAACAAACACCCCTACTGCTCGCATGTCGCCCTCACAATAGGACGCACGAATTAAGCAATTTCGGGACCGTTTTTAACCCTCCTCCCCTTCACTCCCCTCCCCTCCTCTCCCCCCTGCCCCATCCACGCATCCACCATTCCACCAACCATCCCCCTCAGGTCAAGCGCACATCCTTCTCCCCCCCCCCCACCCCTTCTCTCCCCAACGCTATAGCCTTGCCGTTCCCTCCGCCAAGAAGCCCGCTGAGTGTATACAGTCAAAACAAACAGGCAAACAAGGACCGCGTGGACCGGGAGCGGGTCCCGGGCGTGTCCGCACACGAGCACCCGTCGCCACAGTTGCCCCTTCCCTAATTCGGCAGACGACTCGCTAAGCACGATCTGTCCCTTGTATCCATTTTTTTCTTTCCTTCTCCCTGTCCCTCTCCCTGTCCTGTCCCTGTCCCTGTCCCTGTCCCTGTCCCTGTCCCTCTCCCTGTCCCTCTCCCTGTCCCTCTCCCTGTCCCTGTCCCTACCCCTCTCCCTCTCCTGTCATGTCCCTGTCCCTGTCCCTGTCCCTGTCCCTGTCCCTCTCCATCTCCCTCACCCTCTCCCTCTCCCTCTCCCTCTCCCTCTCCCTCTCCCTCTCCCTCTCCCTCTCCCTCTCCCTCTCCCTCTCCCTCTCCCTCTCCCTCTCCCTCTCCTGTCATGTCCCTGTCCCTGTCCCTGTCCCTGTCCCTCTCCCTCTCCCTCACCCTCACCCTCTCCCTCTCCCTCTCCCTCTCCCTCTCCTCTCCCTCTCCCTCTCCCTCTCCCTCTCCCTCTCCCTCTCCCTCTCCCTCTCCCTCTCCCCCTCCCTCTCCCTCTCCCTCTCCCTCTCCCTCTCCCTCTCCCTCTCCCTCTCCCTCTCCCTCTCCCTCACCTTCTTTGTACCATTGAGTTATTCGAAAAAGTCACGACAAATCCTCAAATTCCTCTGCCCACCTCCACCCTACCCACCTCCCCCACCCCCACCCACACACCTACTTGCCTACCAGCACCTACATTTCGTCAATGTTTTGACGGTCGCAGCTTCGATGTCTCTGGGATATTTTCTGTCTCTCTGTCGGCTGTTAGTTTTGGGGAGCGATAACATTTCGTCTACGGTTACAGTCTTGCTGATAAAGGCGCATTTTCTTATTATCACATCGGCGCGCCATGGATATGGGGGATGGGAGTTGATGGGCGGAGCTTTACCGTATTGAGGAAGGGAGGGAAATTAGTATGGCTTGAATTGCAAGAGCCGTTTTCATGAACGTTTCCTCCTGTTCCTGCTCCTGCTCTTGCTTCTCGTCCTCATCCTCCTCATCCTCCTCCTCCTTCTCCTCCTCCTTCTCCTCCTCCTCCTTCTCCTCCTTCTCCTCCTTCTCCTCCTCCTCCTCCTCCTTCTCCTCCTTCTCCTCCTTCTCCTCCTCGCCCTCCTCCTCTCCTCTCACTTCTCCACATTCCCCCTTCTCCCCATCTCCCCTCCTCCTTCCCTCCTCTTCTTCTTCTCCTCCTTCTCTTCCTTCTCCTCCTCCTCCTCGCCCTTCTCCTCTCCTCTCCCTTCTCCACATTCCCCCTTCTCCCCATCTCCCCTCCTCCTTCCCTCCTCCTCTTCTTCTCCTCCTTCTACTCCTCCTCCTCGCCCTCCTCCTCTCCTCTCCCTTCTCCACATTCCCCCTTCTCCCCACCTCCCCTCCTTCCCCCTCCTCCTCCTCTTCTCCTCTTCCTCTTCGTCTCCTCATCATCATCATCCTCCTTCTCCTCCCCCCTCCTTTTCCTCATCCTCTTTCCCCTCCTCCTCTTCCCCCTCCTCCTCCTCTTCCCCCTCCTCCTCCTCCTCCTCCTCTTCCCCCTCCTCCTCCCCCTTCCCCTCCTCCTCCTCTTCTTCTCGCCACTTCCAAAACCCATTGGACTAAGCACTAAGCCATTCTTCTCCGATTAAAGAGAAAACGACAAAAATCAAACCTGTAAATATCATTATCCTGCTTGGGCTTTTAGTGATTTCCACCACCCCACCCCTTAATTCCCTCCGAGCGAAGCGATGTTGGAAGTCAGACCGGGCCACAGGAACCCGACTTCCCCGGTCACCCGACGGGTCATCGACAAGGGGCCAATATGTTTCCATTCGGACCTGGCATCCCTCGTCCGAGAACCAATCCACCCCAACCCCCCACCTCCCCCGGTACAGAGGGCTCGTTGCCTTTCCCTTCCCCGGTCGCCTCTCGGGGGAGTCGCGGCAGTTGCCCGGACCGGTCAACCAAGACGCCTCCGAGCCCTTGGCGCGTAGTTAACACTCTCCCAATCTCGTCTAGATTTTTGTCCCCAGATTTGGTTTTTGTGCGTCGATTGGAATGTAAATCAATGTGGGTTTGCCCTTCTCGATGTATCGTTAGCACTGTACGCTCGTTGTTGTGTCCTGCTGAGAAAAACGCAGGCCTGGGCATCTTTGGTTTCGGCGCTAGGAACTTCTTCCGTTCTTCATGTCTTCATATTTAGTTCTCTGACAGTACAAAATATTCCCATATCGTACCAATATGTAATATAACTATAGGCTTCTTTTTCGAAATATTTCCTATAATGTTCGCAACCCAATCGAGATACCAACCAAATCGTACTGCCATGTACGTACCAACCAAATCGGGCTACCAACCAAATCGTACTGCCATGTACGTACCAACCAAATCGGGCTACCAACCAAATCGATCTACCAAACCAGATCGGGTTACCAACCAAATACGGTTACCAACGAAATCGGTCTACCAACCAAATCGGTCTACCAACCAAATCGGGTTACCAACCAAATCGGGTTACCAACCAAATCGGTCTACCAAGTACAAAGCGAAACTGGCGACCGAACAAAATAGCATCACCAAGTACCAGCCAAGTCGGGCTACCAACCAAATCTGTCTGCCAACCAAATCGATCTACCAAGCACCAACCAAATCGGACCAAATTGGACAACCAAGTACCAGCCAAATCGGGTTACCAACCCAATTTGTTTGCTGCGGAGCTTACTCCTTTTGGTAGTTAGTTCGTCCGTGTTTGCGTGACGTTCTTAAAGTTTGTTTACGTGGATTTCTTGTTGAACTGGCAACAACATACCCAGTGTCTGGCTATCATATCTGCGCCTCTGGCATTGTTATTGGTGGTCAACAAAAGACTCCGCGGAAATTGGTTAGAAAAACGTGCCCTGGAGAAATATCACCTCCCCCAAAAAAAGCTCGGAATTCGTGGTTAGAGGGGTACGTGTGTGATACGCACCGATGTGACCATTTCGATTCGGTGTGACGTTTGCGGTGAACGATAACCTTCACATCTATGCCTGCGGAAACGAAGTCTCTCCCCCCCCCCCCACCTTCCTTTCCCTCCTTGGGTCGTACACCTACCCAGCAACCCAGCTACCCACACCCCCACCCCCACCCTTTGGATCCCTTCCAAGGTCATGGGGCGGGCGGGCGGGGGAACCGGACTGACGGTGGAGGCACGCGTCGGCCTTGGTCCAAGGTGAGCCTCGCAGGATGGGAGGGCTAGGGGGAAGGGAGGCGAACGTGTCACACCAATGGAGCCGCCACTCACGGGCAGAGAGCGGCCCCCGGGCCACGCGCTCCGAGACCCGGCGGTCGATGTGCGTCCTCGGACGGTACGCTCAAGCTTCGAGAGGACGACCGATGCGAAAAAAAGCCACGAACGCTACGACCTATCGCAGCGTTACGATGAGTTACCCGTCGTCATGCAGGGTACAGCGATGCATCGTAGCCGCGTCCGCACTGGACCTAAAATGGGTAAACTAACCGAGCAAATGGGTAAATTGACCATTTTAAGTCCAGTGCGGACAGCCCAGGAAATTTTCCTCCCAGGTAACTTACCCGACTCCAGTGGGTAGCTTAACCGACCAACTTCTGCCCGGTTAAATTGACCAGGTCAGTTTAACCGAGTCGATAAGTCCAATCCGGACACGACGTCTCGGTAAACGACTCGGTAAAAAAACACATCCGGCGCCCCGCACGTTACGTTACTGTATGCAAGACTCGTGCGGGCGCAGGGTAACAACGTGTTTGTGTACCTAGATTACATACACATGTACACGAGTCGGTTAGTTTTACCGATCGTCTCGGTTAGTTTACCCGAGTCGAAAAGTCCAAGTGCGGACGCCGGGAAGATTTACCCATTGGAATGTTACCCACGGGCTCGGTAAAAAAATAAGTCCAGTGCGGACAAGACTCATTCGTGAGATCCATTCCACACAGTGTGCCGATCTCATCCCAACTCACCTCACGGTAATCTGATTCAATTATGTTTTGCCCTGCTCGACGTGATACGCAATGAATGCTCAGCGCTTTTACCCGATGCCTGATGAAAACAAATTTCAGGCTGCTCGGGCATCAGGCATCGTGCAAAGCATTGAGCACTCAGCGTTTATCACGTCGAGCAAGAGCAACCACCGATCGCAACAGTACGAGCGATGCGCTGGAACCATACGGCTTATCAATCAGTATCACAGGCTCACGGCTCACTGTTTATAGTTCCATTGCGATGTATCGTAAGGCCGGCCCTCATGTTGTCGACCCCCTGGTTGGTGGGCCCTGGTAACTGGGGAAGGTTTGCACGGTGAAACCGTTTGTAACAAATCTCCTTTTTTAGGCGGAGTGCGGCTCGAATAAGAACCGGTAACTCAACCTTTCGGGCAGTACGTGTGTCAGATCTCCTGTCGACGTGTCAATCTCCCGAAACGTTGAATTACCGGCAGAGCCACAGGCCGTCCTCAAAAGAAATGTTACACGGTGTCCCCGGGAAACCTTCCACTTCTCAATAAGTAAGTTTTTTTTGACATTTTACCTTTACAAATCTTTCATAAGTTCATTTCCCTCAAAGGTTTTGCCCACTTTTTTTGTTAACAGTTTTAGAAGTCATCAATCTCAAACATCGATTATTCCTTTTCAAAAAAAAAATGGCAAAGACAACTTTGACTGGACCGGGATTTGAACCCGAGACCTCTGGTTTTGCGTGCCAGCGCTCTTACCATCTGAGCTATCCAGCCCTTTAGATGGTGGCCTTCCCAAAAAGTCTACTAGTCTTTGCCGGGGTGGGGGCGCCAGTCATCAGAAGCAATTCGACCATTAACTGCCGTATATATCTCCAGGGATCACACACCAGCTTTCAGTCATTTTTTCCCGTTGAAACCAGACCCGGGTTTTTGGCAAGCGTTTTTTTTTTTAATAGCCCGACACTTTTAGTTTTTTACGTTTTCACCCCTCTACACTAAAGAGTGTACTCACGTACCCCCAACAGCGATCCTGACAGGTAATGTGCTTGTCAGGGGGCGGGAGCAGACAAATGGCTCTCCCAAAGAGAGGCTCGGGGACTGATATCTGTCAAAAGCCACGGACTTCATGAAAGAATGTCATTTTTTTTTTGGGGGGGGGGGGCGAGTTCCACCACTTGCAGAGCGCCTCCGTGGTCACCGCGTCCGTGAGTTGCGTGCGTGTGGTTTGCACGCCGAAGACACTTCCCCCAGACATTCTCTCCGTTTCTAAGAAGGGAAAGGGGACTTGTTTTCTTTAAAAGGGCAACTTTTTAGCAGCTCCACCCTTCGGGGAGGAAACTGTTGTTTTTTTTATTCTGAGGAGAGGGTGGGAGAGGAGAGGGGGGTGTTCTTGGAGAGAGGAACGTGTCTATCCTGAGGTCAGGGGTTAGTGACACGTCACTCAGCCATGCGTCTGGTCGAAAGGTCACTGACCGCTTGGTCGTTTTCGCGTATATCGACGTAGCCAGTGTCAAGTGTTTTTTGGGGTCTTGTTTTACTCAACAGCGCAGCATCGGCGTAGACATTTATTTCGTCTCTGACTTTTTTCTCTGTCCTTGCATTTTCAGCGCCTGTAACAGCTAGCATGAAAGGCCCCATATAGATCTTTTGCACCGGCGGCCATCTTTGGGGCCTTCTAGTGTCATTAGAATTCAGTGACAATGCAGTTACAAAGAGTGCACTCTTGCCTATCCAAGAGGAACAAAGACTAGGCCCCAAAGATGGCCACCGGCGCAACCGACCCATACAACATTGGTAAAAGTCAAAAGATTGCCACGATTTATGAGTTAAACCATTAAACATAAAATAAATACTGCGAAGGTTTTTGCTCAAATGTGTAACCCGAGAAAGTAGAAAAAGGCAAAAAAAAGTCACGTTTTCCGCACCGTTCTGTATAGTGTAAGAACAAAGTTTATTACTCGCGAGTAATAAACTATTTGTCGAAGTTTGAGTGAAGATTTCCGAAAAGTACAGCATCCCAGACCGTAAGATTTCAACATGAGGATTATACCATGACCATCTACAAACTGTGTAAATTAGAAGGAAATCTGTGGACATCGATGTGTTCCGATCTTGCCAATGTTGTATTGGGCCTTTAAAATTCGAGGTTACAGTTAGCGCAGGAGCTTTTGGTAACGCGCTCACCACGCTGAAAGAAAAACAAAATAGGCCTGCCAAGAGCCTGGATAGAAGGTGGGAGATTAAAGATCGTTAGTTTGCAATATATATGTATATCTCCACGTCGGTGCATGCACTTGTCTTGCAAGAAAGTTTCACCGCCTGCATTTTGTGTCAATATCAACAACATTTATTTCCATACTTTCCACAAATATACAAATCATAATACATTAAAATACATCAAGAAAATATATGATGGAACTTAACAAAGTGATAGTACAAATTTCAATATACGTCAAATAGGACTTAAGAGATTATGGTGATATACAAAAATGTTGCAAACTGCTTACTGACTAAAATTACCAAAATGTAAATCTTGAAATTTAGTGGGCCTGACGTTTCGATCCTAGCAGGACCTTTCTCAAAGGCAGAGGGACTCTGCCTTTGAGGAAGGTCCTGCTAGGATCGAAACGTCAAGCCCACTAAATTTTAGGACTTAAAAGAGTGAGAGAAGGTGAGAAAGTATGGGGATGTTCATAATGCCAAGGATTGTAGAGAACATCAGCCAAGGTAACACAAGACACACAAAGGGTGGATTTCACAAAACCTTTACGATGCATCGTAACTCAACTTACGAGAGATACACAAG
>CATLJK010000110.1:0-31814 GCA_949987565.1 Luidia sarsii
CTTCTTTTTTTCTTCTTCTTCTTTTTTCTTCTTCTTTTTCTTCTTCTTTTTTTTCTTCTTTTTCTTCTTTTCTTTCTTTTTTCTCTTCTTCTTTCTTCGTTTTTTTTTTGGGGGGGAGGGTTTGGTGGTGGTCTTGTCTTCAACCTCCGAATAGGATGACGATATTTGAACAACATCTTTTCTGTATCATTCTTTCTAGATAAGACTTTAAGATAAGAAGGTTTGCATGGTGGAAATACTTAGTGGAAAGTTTGCAGTGACACCATTTTAATACATCTCCCGATGAGACACTTGTAGTAAGATAAGACTTGAAGGTTTGCATGGTGGAAATACCAAGTGGATGGTTTGCGGTGACACCTTTTATTACACATCTCCTGATGAGGCAGTTGTAGTAAGACAAGACTTGAAGGTTTGCATGATGGAAATACCAAGTGAAGGTTTTCGGTGTCACCATGTAGCAAGGAGTAATATCTCTGAAAAGAGGGTAATGACTAACACCATGCAGCTTTCTGATGATCCTTCTTTCTGTTCACTCCTCCACACTTCTCTCTTTGATCTTTCCCCCTCTTCTCACTAATCCCTACTCTACTCCTTGCCCTTCCCTTTGATCTCACCCTACCAGCTTTACTGTTTATCCTTTGTTTCTCATCCGTGTCCTACTCACTCTCTTCCCCTTCCTTCGTGTACATGTATCTGTTTCGTCCTTGTCACTCTGCCTTTGAGAAAGGTCTGCTAGGATCGAAACGTCAGGCCAGCTAAATTGTAAGATTTGCATTTTGGTAATTTTAGTCAGTAAGCAGTTTGCAACATTTTTGTATTTCACTCTTTCTCTGAAAAGGTGACTCAACATTTCAGGCAGTGTGTACTCTGCTCGTCATCAGATGTTCAGATTCCTTACTACCCCCCCTCCCCCCACCCCCTCCCCCCTCCCCCCTCCCCCCCCCTCCTCCCCCCCCCCCCCCCCCCGACAAGACATATGCTTCCTGTCAGCGTGCCAAGAAAAGACATGTCATGTGCCGACATCCCAGATAGTGTAGGTTTGGTCTTACTGTTATAAACTGGCTCGTAGTAATGGTCTTACGTTTGTGTCACAAGATGCCCTTACAGTACCGGAAGTGACTTGGGCCCTATAGGCCTAAATAAGAAGGGGGGTGGTGGTGATAATAATCCTACAAGACACATCATCACTTCCAACGCATTCTGGAATTTGCAACATCTGAAACATTTCATCGGGTCGGGGAGGGGGGAGGGAGGGCTAGGCATAGGTTGGGCGTGCTGAATACTTCTTGTGGTTGTACACGAATGCGTGTACGAATAGGTACTCATCCTGAACACGCCAGTGCAATGGCAACTGGCCATGTTGCGGTCCAATCTGACAGAAATCGGAATACCTCAAGCTTTACAATGGAAGGACGAATGCACTCTGAACTACTCGCAAGAATTGGTATGGTAATCATCAGGAATGGAATGGACAGTTAAACCTATGATCAAATATAGTTTGGTCAATTCCTCTTCCCAACAAATTAATAAACAACTGCTGAACAAAACAGAAACATAAACTAGATACCGTAATCCGCGCAGAAGGTGGTCTATCTGTGGACTTTATGGCCAAAGAGGAGGGGGAGGAGGGGGAGGAGGAGGGGGAGGAGGGGAAGGAGGAGGGGGAGGAGGGGGAGGAGGGGGAGGAGGAGGGGGGGAGAAGGAGCAGGAGCAGGAGCAGGAGGGGGAGGAGGAAGGGAGGAGGAAGAGGAGGAAGAGGAAGAGGAAGAGGAAGGGGAAGAGGAAGAGGAAAAGGAAGAGGAGGAGGAGGAGGAGGAGGAGGAGGAGGAGGAGAAGGAGAAGGAGAAGGAGAAGGAGAAGGAGAAGGAGAAGGAGAAGGAGAAGGAGAAGGAGAAGGAGAAGGAGAAGGAGAAGGAGAAGAAGGAGGAGCAGGAGGAGCAGGAGGAGCAGGAGGAGCAGGAGCAGGAGTAGGAAGGAAAGGAGAAGGAGGAGGAGGAGGAGGAGAAGGAGGAGGAGGAGGAGGAAGAGGAAGAAGAGGAAGAGGAGAAGGAGGGGGAGGAGAAGGAGGAGGAGGAGGAGGAGGAAGAGGAGAAGGAGGAGGAAGATGAGAAAGAGGAGGAGGAGGAGAAGGAGGAGGAGAAGGAAACTGGTTGGGAGCTGCCCTCCTAGGTTATATAATGTCATCTTCAGAAAACAAAGTGAAAAGTGAAAACTCATTTCAATTGCCAAGGCAAATGTCTGATTTACTCATTGTGATTGATTACATGGTATTTCGTTTGGCTGTTTGTCTGTTAGATAGCTTGTTTGTGTGGTTGCTTCGCTAAATGCAGATTAAAAACGTCCAGGTCCGCACTAACGCATCGGAAGGCAGACGCGCTGAGTGGCCTTGACATATGTGCCAATAATCCCGACTGATTATCCCCGCAATAAAGCCCCCCCCCCCTCCTCCCCCCCCCCCATACCCAAACCCACCCCACCCGCCAATCCCTGCCCTCCGCCAGAGCTATTATTAGACTTACCCGCACCTAATAGCGTGCATATGTGACCGACCGCCTCAGGGTTTCCGCTGGGGCACACATGCACATCATCGCTACATCTGCACACACACACACACAGCGGACGCGCATCGCATTCCCCGGCGAAGAACGTTCACGCGCATGGCAGCGAGAATTTTTTTTACTTTTTTTTTTAAACGGCAGAGAAAACCAGTGCTCTTATCATCTGAGCATCTTGTCAGAAATGGAATAATAAAAAAATGATTTTAAAAATTAGTCAGCAATCGGATGTGCTTTGCTTTGTTTTGGAAAACATTATCATCAGTTTGTGATCTTCACCACCTTGAACTTTGACCTCTCAATCAGCCTAATTTTGAAAGATGATGATAAATAGTCAGCCCCCCAGACACACACACACATGTTCTAGGTTTATCTGAGGTTTTCGACGGAAATTCTTGAGGTTAATTCTCCGAATCACACTTTGTGAATGGTGTTGCCACAAACTATAATGACTAACACAATGCATGCTTTCTGATAATCCTTCTTTTGTCTTCACTTCTCCACACTTCTCTCTTTGATCTTTCCCCCTCTTCTCACTAATCCCTACCCTACTCCTTGCCCTTCCCTTTGATCTCACCCTACCAGCTTTACTCTTTGTCCTTTGTTTCTCATCCGTGTTATATTCTCTCTCTTCCCCCTTCCTTCACGTACATGTATCTGTTTTGTCCTTGTCACTCTGCCTTTGAGAAAGGTCCTGCTAGGATCAAAACGTTAGGCCCACTAAATTTTGAGATTTGCATTTTGGTAATTTTAGTCAGTAAGCAGTTTGCAACTTTTTTTGTATATCAAAAGCTATACTTAAAGTGATATACAAAAATAAACTGCTTACTGACTAAAATTCCCAAAATGCAAATCTCAAAATTTAATGGGCCTGACGTTTCAATCCTAGCAGGACCTTTCTCAAAGGCAGAGTCCTGCTAGGATCCTGCAAGGTCCTGCTAGGATCGAAACGTCAGGCCCACTAAATTTTGAGACAAGCTATACTTAGCGCGCATTCTTCAGTTGCCTGATGAAGGTTAGCAGTTAGCAACCGAAACGTCGCCACCAGCAACGACACATCGCGTGACGTTGATCACCCTTTCCACTTATCTACACCACCGCGATGAACAACCCTTTTATTTCTATTGAAGCTATACTTGTCGGCTACCCGCAGCTTACCACAGCCTGGAATCTCAACTGAATGATCTTTTTCTGGGGGGGGGGGGGAATTCATCTTGGCTGGTCATTCCAAAGCTCCCTATGGGCTATGGGCATTCAAAGGAGTTTCTTTTTGGCAAATTTCCTTTTCCACGCATTACGTTTAAAGGTATGTAGCTCTGAAAGCACTTTCGTAGAAATTATACCATATGAATATATGCAATTATTAGTATATCTCCAGAATGCAAAATGCCATGGGGTTCAAACCTAGACCAGATTAAAGCTTTTAATGTAACCAATTCAGCTGCGTATGTAACTAAAAAAAAAAAAAAATTGGGCACATGATACCCATTTCTGTGGAGCCGGTCACATTTTAGGATTAGCAATCTGTAGATTGTAGAAGGGCTACTACTAACACCCTTGAAGAGTTTCTCATCTCTTGATGAGCTTACAATGATCAAGGTCGCCCAGTGGAGTTCAATAGAAGAAACCAATTGGAACGCTGTGCGTCCACAGGTCAACGTCGGAGACTCCGACTTTCGGGTCGGTCATCCCGTCCACGCAGAACCCGAGGGGCCGATCATATCGACTCACCCCCCCTCCCCCCCTCCATCTAACACGCACCGAGCCCGGGATAAGCCGATGCAGCCGGAACAGGTCACGCATTCGTCCGGCCGCGCATCCGTACGTCTTGCGCTTGATTGTAAGCTGTTGCAAAAGCTTGCTCCCCTCTCCCCTCCCCTCCCGTCCCCCCTCTCCCACTTGTAGATCCACAGATACGGCAGCTACGTATCGCGCGGCGACGAGCCGCATGTTTGCGGCGGGCGATTATGGCGTGCCGAGTTAAGCATGCGCCCGATTCATCGCGAACAACATCAGGCCGTGTCAGAGGCCAAGGGGCAAGAGAGGGGGCCGACAGCTAGACGACGCACGTAGGCCAGCCATTTTTTTTTCTTTTTTTTTTTCTTTTCCCATCAAATCTCGAAATCGGGCTTCATCATTCTCCGAGCTACTCCCCAAGGATGCATAGATCACCGCCCCGGGGGTCTATCAGCCTACGTGGGTGGAATCTATGCACGCTTCGGACCGCACTCCAGTCGCCGCACTCCAGTCCCCCAGTGGTGTTTACCTTCCGACAAAAAAATGTACTCTATGCAAGAGGGTCCCCCACTTGTGTCCGCGTGCGTGTTTTGCCGCTGCCTTTGGTCACATGCTGATCAATGGTGTGCGTGATGAGGCTCATGGTGGTTTGGACTGCAGTATCTCCGAGAGCAGAAAAATGTCAGCAGACTGATCGCACTCAGTGCTGTCTAAAAAGCACACAACCATGGACATTACAGATATAAACCATTCAGCTTTCAGTACACAAATGGACAAATGAATATTTTCTGTACCAGTAAAACGTTAAAACTGAAGCCTGGGTTATAATCCTAATCCGGTGCCATTTCCCTAGCTCCCAACATGTCTTCAAGGAAATTAGGAATGAATACTTCTTCCAAAAAAGAGGAATCACAGAGCAAACTACATAGGAATACATGTGTATTTCCAAACAAAAATCGGAATCTGTTGTCCAGCTGTTGATTTCACCAAACCCATCGTAACTTACGATCAATCGCAAGGCAATGAGCGATGCACAGAAACCATACGACCTATCACAACTTACGATGGGTTATCCATCGTAAGGCTTTGTAAAATCCACCCCAGAGCTTGTAAAAAGTGATACATTTTCATCAAGAAAGAGGAACGATTCCTCTAAAATAGGAATGGTTGGCAGGTATGCATTTCCTTTGCTACTTTCTTGACGCATCAGTGGAAATTCGACACTTTTATTTGTGGAGAAACTTGCGCATGATATGGGGTTTTTTTTGCGATTGATTATGGTATGTCATACACATTGATATGAAAAATGATGATTTTTACAAGGACTACGTTCAGACAGCGTGTTAGTTTAAAACCAAGAGAGAGAAAGGTCCAGCTGGGATCAAAACGTCAGGCCCACTCAATTTTAAGATTTGCATTTTGGTAATTTTAGTCAGTAAGCAGTTTGCAACATTTTTGTATACGCAGTGGCTGTTGTTACGGCAGTCGTCCGTGTGGTTCCCTGACTTGATTGTATTTTGTCAGCATTGCAGGCTGGTTGAACCAGTCTATTAGCTGGTAGTCTGGTTCCAAGAGCTAAACATCCTGACAAATACTGTGAAGTCAGGGAACCACACGGACGACTGCAGTAACAACAGCCACTGCGTTTTGTATATCACTTTAAAACCAATTAAGTTAAAACGCCTTCTTACCACAGGGGGCAAGTCGTAAATTGAAAACGTTCACAGCGTACTAAAGCAAGCAGTTAAAACCGGTTCGGTTTTATTTTCGGTTTTAAAAGGTCACGAGATCTGCCCCGCATCCAGTGTGGCACTTCCGCTTATACACTACACACACACACAAACGTAGCGCATTATTACCTGCTACGCAAGCAAGCTGTGCAGCCAGGCGGGTCAACATGGCCGCCGGGGGTTTTTTTGGAACAAGCTCCATGGGAACAGACTGGCCCCCTGCGATGTCCACACTTGACATACATGTACATGTACCATGAAATATGCCAGCGCACTGTTGCGCAAAGCCAGTACTACAAATCGTACACCATCTGTCACTATGAACATCTAAAGCGTGAAAAGGGGGTGAAAATGTCATTTTGCCGTGAAACTAAAAAGTCACTGTGATTTCACGGTGCATTTTACAGTGAATTCACCGTGAAAATAATCGCTTCCCTGACCTGATAAGGACATCTTCAGGTCACTCAAGAGACCTTGAACCAAAATGTGAATATCTAGGGTGGCAAGCTCCAGCCTTGGGGGATGGCTAATTCAATTATCAGTTGGGACCACCAGCCTCATTGTGTCCTTGTACCTTGTCACTCCCAAAAACTTCTAAATTTCCTCTAGCCATCCATTTACCACCAGGAATGTGGCCTTGGAGACCACTGGTGAAAACACCGTGAAAATGACTTGGCTAACTCTGTGCCATGAAATAGGGGTGAAAACATGCTGAATTTTCTGTTCACGGCTAAATGACATTTTCACCCCACTTTCACCGTTTAGATGTTCATAGTGTGTGTTCTGTAATAGTGCCTACGTGGCACTTAATGAAGATCTAGTATTCCGCAGCCCTTCCAAAAATGAGCAAGACACTTTTGAAGAAAAGAAAAAAAAACACCTGTGTTTTGTTATAGCGCCTACGTGGCACTTCCCCTCATCCCCAGTCCTTGCCCCATCTCTTCCCCTTCTCATCCTGACCTATCACATCTCTGATACATGTGCATAATATTCTCTTTGTTTGGTATTTATTCATCAATTGATTTCCCATCTTTAATTTCCATGATATAGACTGTATGACCTTTCTCACCCTGAATGTACTTCTTGTTTGTTTTCCTTGTTTGAATAAATAATAATAATAATAATAAATCTTAAAATTTAGTGGGCCTGACGTTTCGATCCTAGCAGGACCTTTCTCAAAGGCAGAGTGACAAGGACAAAACAGATACATGTACACGGAGGAAGGGGGGGGAGTGAATAGGACACGGATGAGAAACAAAGGACAAAGAGTGAAGCTGGCAGGGAGAGATCAAAGGGAAGGGCAAGCGGTGGGGTAGGGATTAGTGAGAGGAGGGGGAAAGATCAAAGAGAAGGGCAAGGAGTAGGGCAGGGATTAGTGACAAGAGGGGGAAAGATCAAAGAGAGAAGTGTGAAGGACTGAACACAAAAGAAGGATTATCAGAAAGCTGCATGGTGTTTATAGTCATTACCCTCCTGGATGTTGAGACCATGTGGTTGAATAGTCCGAAGACGGTTCATCTACATTTTCTCACGGCTAAGACGGACAGCATTACTACGGTGACCAAGATTTACATTTTGGTAATTTTAGTCAGTGAGCAGTTTGCAACATTTTTGTATATCACCTTAATAATAATAATAATAATAATAATGAAGACATAGTATTCCACAGTGCTTCCAAAAATGAGACACTTTTGAAGAAAAAAAAAACCACCCCAAAACGAAGGGACTTTGGGCATCCAACTCACACCTTAGTCCTGACCCTCGAACACCACTCCGTGCACAATCATTTGGCGCACGATCCCATTACCAGACCATTGCCCCAGATAGTGCCACAACATTCCGCAATCTGCGCCTATAGCAGTCAGTGCTGGACGAACGAGCCTGATCCCAATTAGGCCCTGTAATTCCCCCCCCCCCCAAAAAAAAGCCAAGCGGATCGTGCATCTGTCCCGCACAGAGGATTGGAACCAGTGGCGTGATTACCTCTTACGCGGCTTGCGTGCAACGTCTGATTTTTTTTATCAGCACCTGTGCAGAAACCAAACCCCACTCTCCCCTGGAATGTAGATTGTAGCTTTCTCTCTCTCTCTCTCTCTCCCTCTGTCTGTCTCTCCCCTTTCCTCTCTCTCCTTCTCTCTCCCCTTCTCTGAATCTCTCCTTTCCTTTCTCTTTCTCGCTTTTTCTCACTCCCTACATCTCTCTCCCAGTCCCTACATCTCTCTCCCAGTCCCTCCATCTCTCTGTCTGTCTCTCTCTCCCTCAGTCTCTGTCTCTCTCTCTCCCCTCTCTATCTCCCTCTTCCTCTATCTCTCTCTCCCTCTCTTTCTCTCTCTCTCTCTCTATCTCTCCCTCTTTCCATCTCTTTCTCTATCTCTCCCTCTCTTTCTATCTCTCCCTCCCTCTCTCACTCTCTCTCTCTCTCTCTCCCTCTCTCTCTCTCTCTTTCCCTCCCTTTCTCTATCTCTCTCTTTCTATCTCTCCCTCTCTTTCTCTCTCTCTATCTCTCTCTCTCTTTCTATCTCTCTCTTTCCCTCTCTTTCTCTCTCTCTCTCTTTCTATCTCTCTCTCTCTTTCTATCTCTCTCTCTTTACCTCTCTTTATCCCTCTCCCTCTCTCTTTCCCTCCCTTTCTCTCTCTTTCTCCCTCTCTTTCCCCCTCTTTAACTCTCTCTCTCTTTCTCTTTCTATCTCTCTCTCTCGCACTCTCTATATTTATATCTCTCTCTCACTCTCTCTCTCTCTCTTTACCTCTATTTCCCTCTCTCTCTTTCTCTCTCTTTCTCTCTCTTTCCCTATCTCTCTTTCTCTCTCTCTCTACAAACAAGGCTCAACAAAATTCAAGACACCGGAAAAAAAAATACGCGGGGATTTCCAACCTGATTATTACTTAACCCTACCCGCAGAGCGTACTGTCACACAACTCCCCACTCCCCTTCCCTTGGCAGAATCTGAGCTCCGTAGGAAATCTCCTCCCGCAGATTGATTCTGAAATCTGAAGCCTCGGAACTGTTCCTAATCGCCACCGCGCAATCCGGCGGTGTTCCGTTCGGAGAAGCAAAGAAGCAGACTGTCCGAGGAAGGCAGAGCTACCCACATGTCATAATACTCCCTGCCTCAGTTCGGCAGTGATGCCATTTACAAGATTGATTAACCTGAAGGGAAAGGATTTGCCCCCCCAGATGGTCACACAAGTATACTTCAAACCAATAGATAATGAAAAGAATACCTACATTTATACAGAGTGCGAACAAGTGATCAAAGTTGCAGATAAATTACACATTATTCCTAAAATTTGCATTTTGGTAAATTTAGTCAGTAAGCAGTTTGCAACATTTTCGTATATCACAAATTTTTCCTGTTACAAAGAAATCAGCTGATAAAAACATGCGTCTCGTGTTCAAAACCCGGTTTAGTCAAAGTTTCCTTTGCCATTTTTTTTTTTCAAATGAGGTGTAATCTGTTTTGTTTTTGTATTTGTACTATTTGTGAGTCATTGTTTGCGATATCGAGAAAATGAACCAAAATATATAAATATAAAATATGAAAAACATTTCCACCCCTACACAACATTGGTCGAGGTCAAAGAATAGCATCCATACGTCGTCTGATCCAACATACGTGTATGCATGAAATAGCACACCTGTGAATATTTCAGCTCAATCCGCCAACCGAGTCTCGAGAAAATCGTGAAGACCGCTTCATTTGTTTCGTGAAAATGCAGCATTCAATGCCGTACTGTTCCGAAAAATAGTTTACATCTCGGTGAGACGTAAATGATTTATTTGATTAATTTCTCCCAAAATACAGCAATTTAGACAGAAATATTTCAGTGAGAGGTTTCTACTATAACCATCTTCAAACTGTATAAGTTTCATGTAAATCTGTGAACATTTCTGTTTTTCGATCTTACCAATGTTGTGTAGGGGCTTTAAGGTAATGATTTGATCAACAAGAATCTTGAGAGTTGTGAGTTACAGCAGACACTGTGAAGACTGATATGATGTTACTGTTGTGTAGGGGCTTTAAGACTGAAATTACACACAGGGGAATGTACTGTGCGCTGGACTGATGCAAGGGGGGGGGTGGGCTGGGAAGGGAGGTTACTGACATATTTTTTCAACTCGCACTTTCTCATACAGCCCTCGTTCGATCAGCACCATCTGGACGCTAAAACGGCAAGAAACGTATTCCCCGACCACCGTACAGGCAGAACTGGATATCCCAGTGTGCTCACAGAATCGCACGATGCAAGATCAGTAGCCTACGTCACGCTGCCAAGTTGCATCCGGTTAATGACAACCTGGGAACTATGGGACAGCAAGGGCTACTTTGAGCAGAACGATATCGTGATGTTTCAGCGAATACAGGCAGAACTGATGCTGTATATTTTCACTGACTCACATCAGTGAGATTCAGTTACATATTCTGTATTAGGTTATGATTATGGTTACGAAAACCAACTCTTAAAGGCCACATACAACATTGGTAAAGCTCAAATTGGTGTTGAGATTGACATTTTGGTAATTTTAGTCAGTAAGCAGTTTGCAACAATTTTGTTTATCACTAAAATGGTAATCTGTAGAAAAGTAGAAAAATGCAAAAATCTGTCACAATTTACGCGCCATTCTGTAGTGTAAGAAATTGTTTATCACTTTGAGTGAAGATTTCTCGAAAAGTACAGCATCCCAGACCGTAAGATTTCCGCATGAGGATTCTATCATGACCATCTACCTATACAAACTGTGTAAATTAGAGGGAAATATGTGGACATTGATGTTTTCTGATCTTCCCAATGTTGTATTGGGCCTTTCTGGGATATCACCAGCTCATTGATACATATGTAGATCCTGGTTGTCATCTGAAGCCCTGTCCGCACTGGACTTTTTGGGGGCAAAGTAACTGAGACGCTGGGTACTTTACCCATTTTAAGTCCAGTGCGGACGTCTCCGGAAGTCTTCCTCTCAGTTACTTTTCCCGACCCGCGCAGGCATTTCTACTGGCCAACCTCTGCCCAGGAAGAATTACCCAGACACTTTTCCTGAGACGAAAAGTCCAGTGCAGACAGTGCGAGTCGTGTAAATGCGGCTCAGTAAAGCGCATATCCGGTCCCTGTCCATCACTGAGTCACCACGCATGCGCATTGCTTGCGGCAAGGTATGCTACGCGCGCTTGTGTGAACCTTTTCTCAATTGTGCGGAGGATGACGAAGATACTCAAGCATTTTAAACATGGCTACCGGAAACTTTGTAAAGACACGCGCTTGAGGTCATCGGGTCAATGCACAAAAGGTCATGCAAAGCGCTCAGCTCAGTAATTCTCCCCCCGCGTCACGGTTAAGTTACCCGAGTAAAAAATCCAAGTGAAGACGCCGGTAATATTTGCCCATTTTCTATTTACCCATCGGCTCGTTAAAAACTCTGGGGAAAAAAAGTCCAGTGCGGAAATGGCTTTAGCATTTTGATGCGAATCATCCAGGGCAGTGTGAGTACAGTGACTGATGCTGAAACACGGATGCCAAAGATAACACTGAGCGACGCTGAAATAATGCGAAGCTGTTATAAAGGACACTGTACACTGGATGCTTGATAACGCTGTCTGGGCAAAACAATCAGGCGACAAAAACATTTCACCAACCATATTCCCATCTCACCTATGGTAGATGTGTGACTTCCCCCATAGGCTGGGTGCGAGGTTCCTAGCACGCCTAACTGGACTTAATCAATTGGTAGACATTTTTGTTCATTATCCTTCTGGGCTTCTTTGTTTTGTTGTTTCCTCTCTGGCATTGAATTAATTTGATGTTGTTTTATTTATGCAGATTCGCCCAAAACAAGGCTATACAGCCACTCAAGGTTAAGGGCTATGGAACGAAGGAGATAGGGAGGCTGGAGATAGGAATTGACATTCATCTTAAAAAGGGTCAGATCATAAGCAGGTGGGAAACATGAACTCGGAAGGGAATTCCAGAGAGAGACAGAACGAGGGAAGAAGCTGTTCTGATACCTCTTTGTTCTACACCTTAGGAGAGACAGAGTGTACGGTTGAGAGGATGCAAACAGCCTTGTTGCTCGCTTAAAAATGTCCTGACTTGGGGGACCAAGTTGGTCAGACTAGGAATAGGGATTCAAATCGCGATCTAATTATTACGTTTATTTGATATACAGTGGAAACGGCTGTCATACAAACGCAGGCAAGCCAAATAAAACTGAATACACGAACAGACAACAAAGATTGCATGATCATGCCCCTACTCAGTTCAAATTTGGATGTTGGTCCTAGAAGTCAGCAAAAAGTTTGCGACGGTTTTGCATATACGTGTACCAGTAGTACATTTCATTTCATTTTGGAAAATGGCATAAGAATACTTCCACTGGACCTGGACTTGTACCTGAGACCTCTGGTTGTGTGTACCACTGCCAGCGCTCTTACCATCTGAGCTATCCAGCCCTTAGATGATGGCCTTCCCAAATGGTCAACTACAGTAGTCTTTGGCACACCAGTGCTCTTCCATCTGAGCTATCCAGCCCTTAGATGGTGACCTTCCCTAATAGTCAACTAGTCTTTGGCACATCAGCACTCTTACCATCTGAGCTATCCAGCCCTTAGATGATGGCCTTCCCAAATGTTCAATTGCTGTAAACCTGGCTACAGCAGCTCAGGGATCACACAAAGTGGATTAATTTTTTGGGTTTAAATTTTTAAATCAAATAAATAAGGGAAAATCTGACTGGGAACTTTGAATCGGTTCCAGAAAAATGGCAAAGAAAACTTTGACGTTGACTTTGAGTTTTGGCTTGACTTTGCTTGACTTAATTTGTCTCATAATTTTGGAGGGCCTGCAGCCGATTTCCTGAAACTTCAAATGTTGCGTATGCAACATTTTGTTGCGCAACTTACGCAACATTGTGCTGCCTCTGATTAATACTGCATAAAAGAGCCACTGTGGCTCAAGAATTACACAACATTTTGACGCTGCGTAACTTACGCAACTTTTCGTGAAATCGACCACTGATGTTTCGATCTGAGCCGAAGACCTTTTTTCCTAGTTTTATTTCGTCACAGCCAGTAGAATCTGGGAGAGGGAAGGGAGAATATCCATTGACCTTTGCGATTGACATTATTCCCTACCCCCCCCCCCCACCCCCCTGACCATCTGGGCGTGAGACAGCCATGTCTACAAGGCAGGACAACGTCAACTCTTGCAGCAACCTTGGATTGTTGCAGGCCTGGCCGTCAGAATCTACCCCCCCCCCCCCCCCCCCCGGCCCCAAAGTGCCATTACGCATTCCCTCCAGTTTTACGCTGAATATTTTAATCACTGACGCAGACTATTATGTTCAAGTAAGGACCACGACACCTTGACTAATTCCCTCACGAGGTGCTATCTAATTTGCCTGCGTCACAAATGCTTTTTCTGTGTGTGTGTCTTCTGATCAGTGCTGGTTTTTTTTTTTTTTTAACTGTCAATGGAAAAGGATAGGTGACAGAATTTCGACTGCAAATTTCAAGTCCGCATATAAAACAAATGCAATAGGCCTTGAGGCAAAATTGTCTCCTCGGCTGCCTCTATTGATCAATTAAATGGCAAATTAAATTGATATAAAGGACACGATGAAACAAAAAAAGACTTATATGGCCTGCAATTTTAAAAGATCATTCTAAAGGTTCTTTTTGGGGGGGACTGAATCCTGAAGGCTAATATAATATAACTAATGCCTTAGAAATTGACACAAGTCACAGAACAGAGGTCGTGTCTTTTATCAGGCACCGGGCAAAGTGCTGAGCACTGTGTTTATCACGTCGAGCAAGGGCAAAACCTCACTGAATTTCATTCTCCTCGACGCAAAACATCATGTTATATCTATAATTAATGATAGTTTTTTTGTCTTTGATTTCTGTATAATGTTGCTAAGCGCACGCAGCGTCTTTGCAGACAAATTCTGGCGCTCTAGAAAATGTTATAAGAGGCTAAAGACAAGTGGATATCATGGGTGAACGAAGCCGTGTTTCCACTGGATTATTTGGGAAAAAACTCGCTGAGACGATCTTTATTTTCACCTGCTTTAAGTTCAGAGGAAACAGCCAAGTTAACTTTTCATATCGGTTGCTTTAACTGAGTCCTGCAGTCACTTTTACTGCCTAGGAAAAGTGACCAAAGCTGCATTTTTAAAAGACTAAAATTTAGCCGAGATGACAGTTAGATTTCCAATGGTCAAATATGACCATCGTTCACACATCTATTTTTTAGTCGGTCAATTTGACCGAGACAAGTAACCGAGCTGGTTATATAACGGCTCATGAGGGCCAAGTGTCAGCCGGATACACCGCACTATAGATCAATTAGGTCAACGTACATGTACATGTTCATGTGTACATTAAGCGCGCATCAAAAAGTAGACGTTTTGCCCAGTGCACGTGTTGCATTAGGCTGGATGTGTTTTTTTACCGAGTCGCGTTTTACAGAGTGGCGCATTTCCACTGGACTAATCGGCTCGGTTAAACTTACCTGGTCACTTTTACTGGGCAGAGGTTGACCGGTTCAGTTACCGGTTCAGTTAAATTAACGGAAGGTATTAAACTTTAACTGGGCTTATTCCACTGGACTTTGGGTCACTTGCTAAATGTACATGTACATGTACACTGTCCATTGACCTAATGTCACACGCTACTGACATTCAAATGTGACCATTGGAAATTTAGCCATCGCCTCGGCTAAAGTTTAGTCCAGTGGAAATGCGGCTTAAGGCTTTCCACGTCAACCCTAAACTAAGCCACAGCAAGCCACAAAGACACTAAAGCCACGTCCGCACTGGACTTAAAATGGGTAAACTAACCAAGCAAATGGGTAAATTGACCATTTTAAGTCCAGTGCGGACAGCCCAGGAAGTTTTCCTCCCAGGTAACTTACCCGACTCCAGTGGGTAGTTTAACCGACCAACCTCTGCCCGGTTAAATTGACCAGGTCAGTTTAACCGAGTCGATAAGTCCAATCCGGACACGACGTCTCGGTAAACGACTCGGTAAAAAACCACATCCGGCGCCCTGCACGTTACGTTACTGTATGCAAGACTCGTGCGGGCGCGGGGTATACAACGTGTTTGTGTGCCTAGAGTATATGCACATGTACATGAGTCGGTTAGTTTTACCGATCGTCTCGTTTAGTTTACCCGAGTCGAAAAGTCCAAGTGCAGACGCCAGGAAGATTTACCCATTGGAATGTTACCCACGGGCTCGGTAAAAAATAAGTCCAGTGCGGACACGGTTTTAAAGTTACCTCCATGCAGGAAATAGCAGAGTCTTTTAAAGTTTCGGGCAATGTTAGGGTTAATTAATTAGTTGATTAATTAGCAATTCCCCTAATGATTTGATACTCTATCGGCGCGGATAAAAATCTGGCATCGGCAGAGATGTAACCAAAAATCGCAGCGCTTTTTTTTCTTCTCTTTATTATGCTCCTGAACCTTATGCAAATGCCTGAGGCATTGCCTGAGGCAAATGCCTGTATTGCATAGTTCCGGCCAATCTTCGACGCTAAATAAAGACTGGTGCTATCTATAATGCGGCAGAGAGGGGGGGGGGGGGAGTACCACACGAAATCCCAAAGCCGCAGTCTAAAAAGGCCATTTTTTTTTAAATATGAGGCAACTCTTTCAGGGAATGATAGATGCGAGTATAATACGATTCTCTCTTTAATTCCCTCCTATTGTCACCTCCCTGACCTTAAAAAAAAAAAATCAATCCATTTTCGGCGGCCTGTTTCTAGGCAACCCCCATTTTGTCAGAATTTATTTGGAAAGCAATTCTTTCTCTCTTTTTGCGATACCACAAATGTAACGGATATAATAAATGGATCCCAAAAAAACGGTTTTAGAAGAATCGTGATTTAAATCGCGATTCTGTGTGAACAGCCCTATTGTATAAACTCCCACGCAACTGAAGATAAGCCATTTTAGCATCCGATTCACCAAAAACCGATAACACGCACCATCCGGGTTTCTCGTTTAATCCTGTTGGAAAACAACAGCCCACATCAATTCAATTCTAGTGAGGGGACTTTCAATGTCAAATCTCTGGCATGAAATAGAAATAATGTGACTATTTTCACAGTAATAACATTTGTGAGTGCTAACACGGTATAAAACTGCTGTTCGAAATCTCAAAAGGCCGTATAGTTAATAGAGAAATCGCTGTGAAAAAAACACCGGACGCACAATCTACTGATGAATGACTATTGCCGGGAGTCGAACTGCAGCCACAGTGACTTAGCCCGAGTGCTTCATGCACTCCAGCTTCAAGACCAGTAGTCATTGCACTGAATTCTTTTCGTTTTGTCTATCTTCTAAACCAATTGCAAAACAAGCCACTAAAGCCGCGTCTGCACTGGACTTAAAATGGGTAAACTAACCAAGCAAATGGGTAAATTGACCATTTCAAGTCCAGTGCGGACAGCCCAGGAAGTTTTCCTCCCAGGTAACTTACCCGACTCCAGTGGGTAGTTTAACCGACCAACTTCTGCCCGGTTAAATTGACCAGGTCAGTTTAACCGAGTCGATAAGTCCAATCCGGACACGACGTCTCGGTAAACGACTCGGTAAAAAACCACATCCGGCACCCCGCACGTTACGTTACTGTATGCAAGACTCGTGCGGGCGCAGGGTAACAACGTGTTTGTGTACCTAGAGTACATGCACATGTACACGAGTCGGTTAGTTTTACCGATCGTCTCGGTTAGTTTACCCGAGTCGAAAAGTCCAAGTGCGGACGCCGGGAAGATTTACCCATTGGAATGTTACCCACGGGCTCGGTAAAAAATAAGTCCAGTGCGGACACGGCTTAAGACTGACACTTTTAACCGCATGAAAACAGTCTTTTCAAAAGCTGATAGAAAGATATCACCAAGTCCTGGGCAAGGACATTCTCTGAGCTTCTGTTTACATCCCCAAATAATCAAACCCCTTCTCCAATCAATTACTAATTTTTGATTATGTTTTGCTCTTTTTTTTTTAATCAGTTAGGAAGATTTCTCAGTCCTGGATACGATCATTAACATCAGGTGCACTTTAATGGATTATAAATGATGCATTTCTACCAAATGAACCGTTGCGTCATTATTATTTTTCATGCGCCCAAAATGATGATGATCAATCAACTCCTTGTGCAGCTGACTAACCCCTTCTCGCTCACTTCCTCCCTATCTGTCTCCATTTCTCTCTCCCCTCCCTCCCTTTCCCTCTCCCTTTCACTCTCCCTCTCCCCTCCCTCTCCCCCTCCCCCTTTCTCTCTCCCTCTCCTCACCCTCCCTCTCCTTCTTCTCTTGCTTCTCCTTCTCCTTCTCCACTCCCTCTCTCTCCCTCTCCCTCTCACTCCCTCCCTATGTGTCTACCTTTCTCTCTCCCTCTCCCCCTCTCTTCACCCTCTCTCACTCTCCCTCTCCCCTTCCCCCTCCCACTTCTCCTTCTCCTTCTCCACTCTCTCTCTCTCTCCCTCCCTCTCTCCATCCCTCTCTCTCTCCCTCTCACTCCCTCCCTATGTGTCTCCCTTTCTCTCTCCCTCTCCCCCTCTCTTCACCCTCTCTCACTCTCCCTCTCCCCCTCCCACTCCCACTTCTCCTTCTCCCTCTCCCCTCCCTCTCTCTCCCTCCCTCTCTCCATCCCTCTCTGTCCCCCTTTCTCTCTCCCTCTTCCCCTCCCTCCCCCTTCTCTCTCTCTCCCTCTTTCTCCTCCCTCTCCTTCTCTCCCTCCCTCTCTCTCCCTCCCTCTCTCCATCCCTCTCTCTCCCTCTCCCTCTCACTCCCTCCCTATGTGTCTCCCTTTCTCTCTCCCTCTCCCCCTCTCTTCACCCTCTCTCACTCTCCCTCTCCCCTCCCCCTCCCACTTCTCCTTCTCCCTCTCCCCTCCCCCTCTCTCCCTCCCTCTCTCCATCCCTCTCTGTCCCCCTTTCTCCCTCCCTCTCCCCCTCCCTCCCCCTTCTCTCTCTCTCCCTCTCTCCCCTCCATCTCCTTCTCTCCCTCCCTCTCTCTCCCTCTCCCCCATTCTTTCTCCTCTTCTCTCCTTCCTCTCCCTCTCCTTCTGTAGATATTTATATCCCTCTCCCTCTCCATCTCCCACTCTTCCCCCTACCTCCCTCTCCCATCCCCCTCCCTCTCCCACTTCTCCCTCTACCACCCCTTCTCCCTCTCCCCCACTATCTTCCTCCCTCTCTCTCTCTCTCCCCCTCTCTCACTCGCTTCCTCCTTCCCTCTCTCACTCCCCTCTCTCTCCCCTCTCTCTCTCTCTCCCCCTCTCTCTCTCATTCATCAAGGATAGACGACCAGTGTGCAGATGAGTTGAACAGAGGAAACATCTTGCTCTAAAGGAGGGTCTCGGAATTTCCTGCCCATCTTTGGGTTCCCCCGTGATGCTAAGGAGTTGCAGCAGGCAGATGGACAGATGGCGCTGGCCAAGGACTCGGGGGCCTTTTTCCAGCTGGCCTGGTTAGACTCTAGCGGTAATCAAAGAAACCAGTGGGATGTGTGCTGGGAAACCTATTACCGAGAATCTCCGCCGTCGTGTGAATGGATGAGGGGGGAGAGGAAGAGAGAGAGAGAGAGAGAGAGGAAGAGAAGAGAGAGAGGAAGACAGGAAGAGACTGGAATTCTCTACTCCAAAAGCAAAACACACAGGACCTTCAAGGACACATGCACCACTTGACCACATTCGGTCGAGATTTTTCGTGTCACGATTTTTGGCACGCGTGGATGCGAATTAAGAAAACAAACAAAAAACGGTTTTAGAATCGCGATTTAAAAGCGCGATTCGATGTGCACAGCCCTATTGTATACTCCCACACAGCTGAAGATAAGCCATTTTAGCATCCAATTCACACAAATCCAATAACCATCCGGGCCTCTCGTTTTATCCTGTTGGAAAACAAAAGCCCACATCAATTCAATTCTAGTCAGGGGACTTTCAATGTCAAATCTCTGGCATGAAATAGAAATAATGTGACCATTTTCACAGTAATAACATTTGTGTTAGTCCTGTGAAGGCAGGAAGAGACTGGAATTCCTACTCCGCATGCAAAACACACAGGGCCCCTTTCCTTTCCACGACCACCCCTATTTGACAAGATAATGGTGGCTTCCAATCACTTGAGTTTGCCCTGCGCAACGTTTTTATACAAACACCGAGTTCTTAGTGCTTTGACCAATGCCCGATGAAAGTGTTTCAGGCAGCTCGGGTGGGATTCGAACCCGCAACTCCCGGTTTCTAGTGCAGATGTCTTAACCACTTGACCATCGTAGCTGGTCCGTGTCAGTGTGGTGGGTTCGAATACTGCATAGCGGCGGGCATGTTATATTCAACAAAGTCGTTGCCACTTACGGATCAATCGCAAGACAATAAGCAATGCACAGACCTATCACAACTTACAATGGGTCATCCATCGTCAAGTTGAATTACAATGCATCGTTAAAAAACCCTCAAAAAACGAATCTATGGCCATAGGTCTACCATCAAAACCGGTAAAATGGACACCCCTGTTGGGTATCACTTCAATCTCCCTGATCATTCGATATCAGATATGAGTGTACTGGGCATAGAATCACTTGGTCACCGTAGTATTGCTGTCCGTCTTAGCCGTGAGAAAATGTGGATGAAGCGTCTTCGGACTATTCAACCACATGGTCTCAACATCCAGGAGGGTAATGACTAACACCATGCAGCTTTCTGATAATCCTTCTTTTGTGTTCAGTCTTTCACACTTCTCTCTTTGATCTTTCCCCCTATTGTCACTAATCCCTACCCCACTCCTTGCCCTTCTCTTTGATCTTTCCCCCTCCTCTCACTAATCCCTACCCTACCCCTTGCCCTTCCCTTTGATCTCTCCCTACCAGCTTCACTCTTTGTCCTTTGTTTCTCATCCGTGTCCTATTCACTCTCTCCCCCCCTGCCTTCGTGTACATGTATCTGTTTTGTCCTTGTCACTCTGCCTTTGAGAAAGGTCCTGCTAGGATCGAAACGTCAGGCCCACTAAATTTTAGATCGTTAGTCTTTGTGAAATCCACCCTAAAGCCCGTAACTTTTTTCAGGCCGGCACTCTCCTGCGAGACAGACACAGCGCTCCGGGCAATGGGTTTCAACTGACCTACCCCAGCGACAATCAAATGCTCTTTAATTCTTCATCCAAACATGTCCCCTCTGTGAACCTCTCCTCGCCGAGTGAACCGTCTCCGGCACAAACAAAATCCCAAATAGAAAGCTGCTTCAAATTTTGTGGTCCACTATATCATCGAGGAGGGACGGCATAAGTATAGCGCACGCATCTCTATATACTGCCTGCCAGCTGAACTTCCTGAGCGGTGTTTTCCATTTGCGCGTCTGGCTTGCCGTGCGATGAGTGGCAGCGGGCCCCCCGCACCTTGGCCCAGCTGTTGGGTCCATCTCCTAAACAGATTACATCCTTGCCGGCGAGAATGGCGTGCCGATCGCCCCCCAACCCGGCATGCCAGGAAGCCGCTGCTATTCGACAAGGTATTCCAGGCTTGCGCCTAACCCCTTCCAAGATCTGTGGCTTCCCAAATATTCCATCTCTGAGCGCTCAAGTGTAAGTGAGAGAGAAAGAGAGAGAGAGAGAGACAGACAGAGAGTGACGGAGAGTGAGAAAGAAAGACAGAGAGACAGAGAGTGACAGAGAGTGATGGAGAGTGAGAAAGAAAGACAGAGAGACAGAGAGACAGAGAGTGACGGAGAGTGAGAAAGAAAGACAGAGAGACAGAGAGTGACAGAGAGTGACAGAGAGACAGAGAGAGACAGAGAGAGACAGAGAGTGACAGAGAGTGAGAAAGAAAGACAGAGAGACAGAGAGTGACAGAGAGTGAGAAAGAAAGACAGAGAGACAGAGAGTGACAAAGACACAGAGAGACAGAGAGTGACAGAGAGTGACAGAGAGTGACAGAGTGACAGAGTGACAGAGTGACAGATAGTGACAGAGTGACAGAGAAACAGAGAGGCAGAGAGTGACAGAGAGAGGGACAGACAGATAGACAGACAGAGAGAAAGAGACATAAAGTGCAGGGAGTGACAAAGAAACAGAGAGACACAGAGACACAGAGTGACAGAGAGTGACAGAGAAACAGAGAGACAGGGAGTGAAAGAGAGTGAAAGAGAGACAGAGAGTGACAGAGAGTGACAGAGATAGACAGAGAGACCAGAGAGTGCATGGAGTGACAGAGAAACAGAGAGACACAGAGACACTGAGTGACAGGAAGTGACAGAGAAAGAGAGACAACGAGACACAGAGACAGAGAGAGACTGAGAGAGAGACAGAGACAGACAGAGAGACTGAGAGAGAATACAACATTGCAACCTTGAACCTAATCTCCAGACTGAAGTAGGCAAGTTACATGCTATAAATGCTTCCTGATCTGGCTCCACCATTTGGGATGTCAACAATCTCACACGGACTAGTATCTAATGGATCACAATCATGCAGTGAAACTCATCCCAGATAGAGCTCATTTTATCAAACCTATTTTAAAGCGATAACACAACATTGGTCGAGGTCAAACAACAGCTTCCATACGTTGTCTGATCCAACATATGCATGAAATAGCACACCTGTGAAAATTTCAGCTCAATCCGCCAACCGAGTCTCGAGAAAATGGTGAAAACCACTTCATTTGTTTCGCGAAAATGAAGCATTCAACGCCGTACTGTTTCGAAAAATAGTTTAGATCTCGGTGAGACGTAAACTATTTCTTTTACTCATTTCTCCGAAAATACAACGTTTTAGGCAGAAATATTTCAGTGCAAGGTTTCTACTATAACCATCTTCAAATTGTATAAGTTTCATGTAAATCTGTGAACATTTCTGTTTTTCGATCTTACCAATATTGTGTAAGGGCTTTAAGGGCCACTGAAAATGTTAAATATTTTTAAATTTAGACTTTTTTTCCCAAAATTTGTTTGACCCACCCAACCCACCCCTAATTTCAATTTTAAAAAACTGATTCTATTTTTCTCTAGCAAATTGTACACATATTTGATATGAATTCAAATGCATGCACAAATCTCTTAAAAAGCAACACAGTATGACAAGATGATGGCTGATATTAAAGTATTGATTATGAAAGATACATGTACTTGAGTGATGGCACGATGAAGTCGATGGTCTGCCCCTTTGGCACAAGTTTTTGGAAAGCTGGCGCCACGCGCACGATACGTAAAAAGAGAGCAGGGAGACGTAAACAAGTACCTTCTGTCAGTCATTGTGGGATTTATGTTTTAGTTTTCTTATTTTCTTTGAAGCATTCCGCAATTACTCCACTTGGCTAATATTATTTCCAAAAGTCTCACTTATAGTAGAGTCTGGATCCTAATTCAAACCCCACTAATATGTGTGTTTAGTGTGTCCACACTGGCACACCAAGCAAGCTTGAATCGCGATTCATATCGGACTACAATGTGGCCTCGCCAAAAAAAATGTGGACAGAATCTGTAACAGACTAAGAAGAAAGTTGCGACACTATTTCATTTCCTCAAAGTGACGACCGCTTCGGGCAAATTGCGTGCACGAGCATTCGGTCTTCCCAAATTCATGTCCAACGACTTGCCATTGACAAGCACACGGGCAAGCGAGGATGCGCTGGTACCCGTGCAGACACCGGCAGCCAAACTCAGGCCGACAGTCGCAGGAATGCCGACGGAAAAAGACAGATCACACCGCGCGCATTAATATTCCGAAACAAAATCCGAGGCAAATTAATGGCCCACATTACGCGCCGACTTCTTTATCGGCGGGAGTCGGTTCACATGCAAGATGCGTATTCGGGGTCTTCGTTAGACTTAACTCTCGGCGTGATTACAGAGCGGTAATCTCATCAGTTTATAATATACCGGCTTGTCGAGATGCGTCCGTGAATAATTCATGTATGTCCTGGCCAGCAGTATCGATACATAATGAATGTGATTCCGTCGGAGATGGGGATTGTTACATGTCTCCTAACCTAGACTAAACATTGTCTACCCCCACTGAGCAGTGATGTCATTACATGACTTGCCTCTGCCTATACTCTGGCCGTTTGATCAAAAGCACTACATACCGTAGTTCAAATTCCCACAATAGGGCTGGCGTTCCCACTACGATTTAGGCTGTGTTCTTGAGGGTGGCCCACGCAGGGAGACATACAAACAAGCACGGAACTTCCTGTCCGTCAGTGCGTGAGCGGTGCATTGTGGGATTTAAAAAAAAAAACCGATGCGATTCAGTGGAGCATTCCCACACACACCGTGTCGCAAATAAACATGATTATTTTTTTAAAAGTCTTACTCTTAGTGGAGTCCGAATCGCGATTCAAATCCCACTTATAATCGTGTCCACACACGCACACAAAAAAGTGGAGTTTGAATCGCGATTCAAATCGCGATTCAAATAACCGCGTTTATTAACTTTATTCGGTGTATTGGAAACAGCCCTGTTTTTACAGACTTACATCAACAGTAATTCCACTCAGTTCACACATTTCAGCACCGATGATAATTGGAATACAGTCTCCTGACGACGGGCCGAGTACAAACTGCCAGAAACGTTCAGTAACTGGCTCTTTTACAGAGCCACGCTCCGTCTCAAAAGAGATATCCGGCAAATGAAATGCATTGCCAAAAAGGCATTAAAAAGGTGGATTTTTGGGTTTTTTTTACGGGGAACAGAGACTTGTTCCGAGGTGGCCAGAGCATTGCCAGCAGCGATGAGGAAGGCGCAAGAAAAAAAAAATGGCCACTCCAGCAGAATCGTTAAATACAGCCTGACCAAATATATCAACTACCCATCTTTACGGGAAAGGGGGGAAAAAAGCCCGGCAGACTGAGCGGCTATTGTCGAGGGTTTCTCCTGTATGGATAACACCTTCCCCAGTACTGTTCTAGCTCCCACAGCACAAGAAGCAGGCGCAACCCGCAACTAAAAAGCCATCAGATAGAAGTCTCGGAAGATTTTCTTTCTCTTCTTCATAATGTGTTTACAGACATCCTTTCTGCCACATACGTCATTCGAGAAAAATCGAGAGAGAGAGAGAGAGAGAGAAACAAACTTGATAGCAATTTACGAACGTGTTTAGATAGACAATACACAGTTTGCATCATAAGGCTATTATTATTAATATGCAAACGTAGAGAGACTATTGTAGAGTTTCTGTCTTTGGATTAGCATGACATCAAAAGGGAAGGTGTTATTTTTGGGGGTGAAGGTGCCTGGGCAAAATCCTTGACCCGTGTGGAAGTGTGGAAAAGATGGTGCACTACTACTACTACTACAGTGGAACAAATGCCAGTATACCGGACATTCGGCTATAACGAACATGCCCTGTGACTCCCGCTTTTTTTAATACAAAATATGTGGCCACAACTGCTATACTGAACAATTTTCATGGATCCCGGGATGATCGTTATAGCGACGTTCCACTGTACTACACGAGAAAGATTGCTCTACAATGACTGCATCTATAATGAACAAGAAGGAACATCTCATGATTAACCCATCCCCCCACCAAAAAAAGAAGAAGACGAAGAAGACAAAGAAGACGAAGAAGACGAAGAAGACGAAGAAGATAAAGAAGACAAAGAAGACGAAGAAGACGAAGAAGACGAAGAAGATAAAGAAGACAAAGAAGACGAAGAAGATGAAGAAGACGAAGAGAACAAAGAAGAAGATGAAGAAGGAAAAGAAAAAAAAGAAGAAGAAGAAGAAGAAGGAGAAGAAGAAGAAGAAGAAGAAGAAGAAGAAGAAGAAGAAGAAAAAGAAAGAAAAAAAGGAAAAGGAAAAGGAAAAGAAAAAGAAAAAGAAGAAGAAGAAGAAGTCGAAGAAAAAGAAGAAGAAAAAGAAAAAGAAAAAGAAGAAGAAGAAGAAGAAGAAGAAGAAGAAGAAGAACTTTGATCTCGAGCGTAGAAGAATTGGCACAAGAGGAAGAAGATCAAGAAGAAGAAGAAGAAGATGCAGAAGAAGAAACTCGAAAAAAAATCAGAACAAACAGAATGTCTTTTCCGCTACGCTGTAGCTGCGGAAAACCAAAAAAAAAAGAGGAAGAAGAAGAAGAGGAAGAAGAAGAAGAGGAATCCATCTGGTGCATTCACAGAGAGAGAGAGAGACAGTGATTAGGCGAGTCTTGCTGATACATCTCCAACCACAGCACCACAGCTAACTGTATATTTACATGCAGTAGGTAGATGAAGAGAGAAGAGACTAACTGACTACCCCAAGCCCAATCTCAAGCACTGCGGCAATAGACGCCAGCCTCTGGCTGATCAGGCACTCTGTTTTTGTCATTCCCATCCCCCGACCCCGACGACTGGATGCCTGACGACAAACCAGCCGTTGGAAATTGCAGAGGATAACAGACGTGCCAGCTTTGATTCAAAATCCCTTCACAGCGGCCACGGAATTAAACAAAGCTTCGCTTCGTAAACCCCAAAAACAATTACGACAATCCCAAATGAAGTCTACCGAGCCAAATTTATGCCGGATTACCAATCATTCTAATGAGTAAAGAGAATATCAATTTTGTTTTTCTTTTTTTTTCTTCAAATATTGCCTGTAGGAAACAAATGTTTGCAGGTCACGGTTCGCCTGAAATTTGATCTAATGAATTAGTAATCTCAGACTCTCCCGGTTCATCTATCGGAGGTGCCGGTGCCGTATTTCAATGCAAGCAGTCCTCTCAATCTCAAGGGAGATCTAAAAAACGATGCAAAAAAAGGGCCGAGTTGGTGCTTCGACTACGAAGCGGGCGTTAAGTTGGCGGGACGGAGCCTGCCAGAGCACAGAGAATGGGTCTTCTCATCATTCTCCCCGCCAAACCGCAAAGATTCCGAGAAGAAGAGGGATGAATGCAGGAGGGGGGTGGGGAGTAGGAAGACAAGTCAGTGCACTTTTCAATTTAAGAGGATTTGGCTGAAGGGAAACAACCACAGAGCGACCTCCCAGCTGGGATATCATTTTTCAGCTTTCGGCCAGCCAGGTTCTGAGGTTTGAGAATTTCAACTATAAAGGCAAAGACAACCGTGACACCATGACTGCATAAACAGACAGATCTGCTCCTCTACACTTCAAGCCTTGGCAGGATCTCTACCAAAAAGACAGTGTCTTTTACCCCCGTGCATAATAAAGCTAGAATTGCGGGGGTAAATATTTAGCCAAAAAAAAATGATGGCCGTCTAGACAAATTTCTAAACAGCTTGCATTTCATCAGGCGTCATTGATAGCATATTCGATGTGAAGATGACTTGCGTTTTGAATGGCAGCTGAAGTCCATGTGGAATGCCATTGGGAGAAACAACTTCCAATCTACTATTCAAGTAATAACAAAGAGACATTTCAGGCACAAGCCAAAAGCTCCCTTTAACCTACAAACACATGACGTACACGCAATGACCCTAATTCTCCATTAGCAACTAAATATATAACACAGCGAGCGTTTTTTCACGCAAAGGATATTTTTCCACTGGGACACAGTTTTGTTTTTCAAAAATGCACCGTCCAGTGTTCCTGTCCCCATCGTCAATACAGTCATATCCTTTCAGCAGCCCCCTAAGATAGGAGAATACGACCATCCGGCAATGAGAAAGGGAGAAACAAATGGAACAGAAAGCCCAGAGCTGTAGTGAACACTCTTTTTTTTGCGGCAGTAAATAGAGGTATTTTTTGTGGGGGCCGAGCCTTGAAATAGCTTTTATGGCCCACCGTGTAGTCTGGGATTTCCACTGAGTTCCTGTTGGCAAAGGCCAGGGAACAATAGAGAAATAACGCAGGCAGGCAGGCAGGCAGGCAGGCAGGCAGACAGGCAGACAGGCAGGCAGGCAGGCAGACAGGCAGGCAGACAGGCAGGCAGGCAGGCAGGCAGGCAGGCAGACAGACAGGCAGGCAGACAGACAGACAGGCAGACAGGCAGGCAGGCAGGCAGGCAGGCAGGCAGGCAAACAGGCAGACAGGCAGGCAAGCAGGCAGGCAGGCAGGCAGGCAGACAGACAGGCAGGCAGGCAAACAGGACATCAATTGACATTTACCAACCAGGAATTCACCAGGCGACCGGGGACAGCCATCTTAATACACAAAACGCTCTTTTCCCCCACTTTAGAAAGACTTTACAACACTACCCCTTGAATACTTCTCCTGTTTGAGAGACCAAAAAAAAAAATCAAAGCAAAACTATTCTTTAATCTTCACTGCTGTTCTTTTCTGTAAAATCTACAGACTGGTATGAATTCCCCTCCGTTGGGTATACACACACAGAGATGTGTACGTCTAACATAGCCTTTGTCTTGCGGCATACACACTTAACTCAAAGCTCTGAGAACATGTCTCGCAAGTTTTGAAAGTCAAAAACAAATTCAGAAGTTGAGGATCTTCATTGAGCAGTCAGCTAGGGATTTCTTCGTTGTTGTTGTTGTTTTTGCTGCAGTTGGTTTTGTTGTTGTTGTTGTTGTCTGAGCCTGTGCATGTCCCTGAGCCTTAGCCTTAGCCTGAGCCTGAGCCTGAGCCTGTGCCTGTGCCTGTGCATGTGCCTGTGCATGTGCCTGAGCCTGTGCCAGAGCCTGAGCCTGAACCTGAGCCTGAGCCTGAGCCTGAGCCTGAGCCTGAGCCTGAGCCTGAGCCTGAGCCTGTGCATGAGCCTGTGCATGAGCCTGTGCATGAGCCTGTGCATGAGCCTGTGCATGAGCATGAGCCTGAGCCTTAGCCTGTGCCTGAGCCTGAGCCTGTGCCTGAGACTGTGCATGAGCCTGTGCATGAGCCTGTGCATGAGCCTGAGCCTTTTCCTGAGCCTGAGCCTGTGCCTGTGCCTGAGCCTGAGCCTGTGCCTAAGCCTGAGCCTGGGCCTGTGCCTAAGCCTGAGCCTGAGCCTGTGCCTGTGCCTGAGCCTGTGCCTGAGCCTGAGCCTGAGCCTGTGCCTGAGCCTGTGCCTGAGCCTGAGCCTTTGCCTAAGCCTGAGCCTGAGCCTGAGCCTGAGCCTGAGCCTGAGCCTGAGCCTGCAAGGTACCTGAGCCTGCGCCAGGGCCTGAGTCTGAGCCTGTGCCTGTGCCTGTGCATGTGCCTGTGCCTGTGCCTGTGCCTGTGCCTGTGCCTAAGCCTGAGCCTGTGCCTGTGCCTGTGCCTAAGCCTGAGCCTGAGGCTGTGCCTGACCCTGGGCCTGAGCCTGCAAAGCACCTGAGCCTGCACCTGTGCCTGAGCCTGAGCTTGTGCCTGAGCCTGTGCCTGTGCCTGAGTCTGAGTCTGAATCTGAGCCTGTGTCTGAGCCTGTGCCTGAGCCTGTGCCTGAGCCTGCAAAGTACCTGAGTCTGCACCTGTGCCTGAGTCTGTGCCTGAGCCTGAGCCTGCACCTGTGCCTGAGTCTGAGCTTGGGCCTGAGCCCATAGATAAGATGTTAAGAACACGAGAAGCTGAACCAGTAAACCACACAAGGAAAGACACTCTCAGCCAAGTAAATTTAATAAAAGCATCTGTCTTGTACTCTGCAGTCAAAGTTTCCATGGTGCGCACTCCATGACAGTGACAGGATTATTATTAGCATTCTTATTCCTTTTTATACTCGCACAAAAATAGCTGTTAGCACGCCGACAATAACAATGGAAGCAATCTAATTTGCACATTTATCGCTCTTGGCCTGAAGAAGGCGCCACGTCATTTGTGACGTCAAACGCTACTTGGGTAAAGACGTCATGCCAATTGAGACCCCGCAGAGCAGCGCGTTCGGAGCAGAGACAAGGGGGGGAAAACAAACATCTTTGTCCCCTCTGCTCGGCAGTAAAAAAGTACCCCCTCCCATCATAAAAGGAAATAATCATCCGACAACATTAAGCTGCTTTGTTTATAGTAGATGCATCCATTTTTTTTTATTATTATTTTTTTTTTTTTTAAGAGCAGCCTTCATGAAGAAGCATAGGTCATACCGTATTCATGCCTGTGCCATGGAATCATCTAGTACTGGCTTCTAATTTCTTCTCGGACTGAACGGGGCGGCGACCGGCGGCCTTCGTAGACTGCTGGAGCCTCCTCTTCTCACATTATCAAACTGTCCAAATGAAATATGTGTGGGTAGGTCTTATTCTGTGTGTGTGTGTTGTTGAACTGCTTGGTGGAACCCAATGATGCATGCATCTGGTGTCATTAATCAGAACACACACACATCCTTGGCTTTGCATGGCCCGTATATGGGCCGTTCAGACACCGTACTAAAAGTGGTCTATCTTCGGTTTAAACTGAAAAGGGTCTATCTAGTTGTGTCTGAACGGTCTACGTAGACCATTTTGTGTAGTAGAAAAGGTCTATCTTCGGTTTAAACTGAATTGGGTCTATCTTGTTGTGTCTGAACGGTCTACGTAGACCATTTTGTGTAGTAGAAACGGTCTATCTTCGGTTTAAACTGAATTGGGTCTATCTTGTTGTGTCTGAACGGTCTACGTAGACCGTTTTGTGTAGTAGAAACGGTCTATCTTTGGTTTAAACTGAAAAGGGTCTATCTAGTTGTGTCTGAACGGTCTACGTAGACTGTTTTGGGTACTACAAACGGTCTATCCTCGGTTTAAACTAAAAAGGGTCTATCTAGTTGTGTCTGAACGGTCTACGTAGACCGTTTTGGGTAGTAGAAACGGTCTATCGTCGGTTTAAACTGAAAAGGGTCTATGTAGTTGTGTCTGAACGGTCTACGTGGACCGTTTTGGGTAGTAGAAACGGTCTATCTTCGGTTTAAACTGAAAAGGGTCTATCTAGTTGTGTCTGAACGGTCTACGTAGACCGTTTTGGGTAGTAGAAAAGGTCTATCTTCGGTTTAAACTGAATTGGGTCTATCTTGTTGTGTCTGAACGGTCTATGTAGACCGTTTTGTGTAGTAGAAACGGTCTATCTTCGGTTTAAACTGAAAAGGGTCTATCTAGTTGTGTCTGAACGGTCTACGTAGACCGTTTTGTGTAGTAGAAACGGTCTATCTTCGGTTTAAACTGAAAAGGGTCTATCTAGTTGTGTCCGAACGGTCTACGTAGACCATTTTGTGGAGTAGAAATGGTCTATCTTCGGTTTAAACTGAAAAGGGTCTATCTAGTTTTGTCTGAACGGTCTACGTAGACCGTTTTGTGTAGTAGAACCGGTCTATCTTCAATTTAAACTGAAAAGGGTCTATCTAGTTGTGTCTGAACGGTCTACGTACATGTAGACCGTTTTGTGTAGTAGAAACAGTCTATCTTCGGTTTAAACTGAAAAGGGTCTATCTAGTTGTGTCTGAACGGTCTACGTATACCGTTTTGTGTAGTAGAAATGGTCTATCTTCGGTTTAAACTGAAAAGGGTCTATCTAGTTGTGTCTGAACGGTCTATGTAGACCGTTTTGGGTACTACCGGTGATTTATATCACTGCCCAAACCACACGAAAAACAAGGATGCGATGTGCATTCCACTGATGTTACGTGTGCACTCTTGCTAGCCGGAAGGGAAGTTGGGATTCAGGGTCAACCGGTCAAGCAACGTGCGTGACCTCTTAGTACCAGAGATTGACTGTTTTCAGTTGAACTCAGTGAGTATGAACGCAAGGGGTTTGCAATGAAATGTTTACCTCCCGCTGTGACCGCAAATGATAGACCTTTTTTTCGGTCTCCGTAGTACGGTGTCTGAACATAGCCATAGCCAGCGTGAGGAGGGGGGGGGGATATACATGTACATACAGCCATCGGATGACACTCCGTGACCCCTGGTAAACTGATTCCTCAACCACTAAGGACTGATCAGTCCCTCCAATCTCCTCTCTCCCCTCCCTTGAAAAACAAAAAACCACGTAGAGCAAACAGCAGCCATGTATTTAGGCGGCTTCTCACAAAACTATAAACATTATCAAACGGACGGGAAAGCTCAGCCATGTTGATTTTAATACAAAGGAGCCAGATTTTAGCGGCCAAAAGGAAGGGGCCATTAGAAGTCCGCACATTACACAGAGCCTGAAGCCGGCATCCAGTGGCACACAATGACAACGCTCGTACAAATTTCTCTTCACTCTCCCATTAAAGCCAGTGCATCTCCACACAAAAAGAGAAGAAATTCCTCACAAAACTGTGCTGACCGGCAGACAAGCTTTTAAGAGCCCACTACAAAGAAGCCTGCATTTTCACCCCTGCATCCGTCTCGAATCAAGCATCACTCTTTTGTCAGGACTCTTAAGCTGTGGATTTCCTGCGTTGCTATGGCGATGTATCAAATGCCTAATAGGGCCGCTCCCACTACAAATATAATCGCGATTTGAATCGCGATTCAAAAATCGGGGGGGGGGGGGGATGGTTTTTGGTCATGTCCACACATGCCAAAAAATCGCGTCGCAAAAAACCCAGTCGATGGTGGTTAGCAGTTGTGGTAAAAAGGTGGGCGTGTCCTTGAGGGTGGCCCACGCAGGGAGACATCTAAACAAGCACAATGCTTCCTGTCAATCAGAGTGTGAGCGCTGCATTGTGGGATTAAAAAAAGAAAACGGTGCGATTCAGTACACAAAGGAAGGGGGAAGAGAGTGAATATGACACGGATGAGAAACAAAGGACAAAGAGTAAAGCTGGTAGGGTGAGATCAAAGGAAGGGCAAGGAGTAGGGTAGGGATTAGTGAGAAGAGGAGGAAAGGTCAAAGAGAGAAGTGTGAAGGAGTGAACACAAAAGAAGGATTATCAGAATGCTGCATGGTGTTAGTCATTACCCTCCTGGATGTTGAGACCGAATAGTCCGAAGACGCTTCATCCACATTTTCTCTCCAATAATCACATTTATAGTGTCTGCACACACACAGAAAGTGGAGTTTGA
>CATLJK010000111.1:0-38116 GCA_949987565.1 Luidia sarsii
CAAAATTTGAAATTTCCCGCCTAGTAATAATTGTCAGTAAGATTTATGGTGTTAACAGAACGATACAGTTGCACCTTTTCCTTAGTTTCGGTAATTTTGCCAGGAAAGACCGAATAGAGCGAATAATCGAATCAATAATGTGGCATTTCCTATAGAAAAGCAACAAATAGTTTTTTAATGAAATCACCCAAGGTCCAGCTTAAAACCGATAATAATTTCCTGGAATGCGTCGGGATTTGCCATAATTTATACCAACTTCTATTTTTGGTCACGGTTTGGTCACGTGTATAGCTGGACGCATCACTGCTGCATACTGACATGCATTCCCCCGGGGGGGGGGGGGTGGGGTGGAAAACAAACTAATGGAGAAATCCAGCTGTCTATGGCAAGCAGTGCTTAATTGTGCGCCAAGTCTTCGGGCAAAGACCCTATTTAATATACATTCCCATTCCCCTCAACGCAAACGTAATATAGCTGAACCGTGAAGCACGTAGCCGGTGTCTGACAAATCGATATACTATAAAGCAATGTGCTGCTTGCTTTTTTACCTTGTCATTTTGTGGCAGTTGACGTCCCAAACCAACATCGGTCTTGGTTTTTACCCGCATTTGTTAACAGTCCGTTTCTGAACGTTCCTGCATTCGAGGAAGGTCCAGTTTGGGTTTCAATTGCTTTTTAGGATTTGCAAATTTTGGGGGTCGTTTGAGTTGAGTAAACGGTTTGAAAAATCTGTATGTTGTTTTATCCATAAGAGTGAAGATTCACTGTGATTGACTGGTCTTTTAATCTCTTCCTATCATTCTGAGTTTTCGTATTCCAGTGTCCGGGTCAAAACAGTTATATGCCTCCTACGCCTTCTTCCCCTCCTCCTCATTTTAGTTCTCGTTCCCCTTCTCCTTCCCCTCCTCCTTCTACTCCTTCTCCCCCTTCTCCTCCTTCTCACTCTCCTCCTCCTTCTCCTTCTCCTCCTTCTCCTCCTTCTTCTCTTCATTCTCCTCCTTCTCCTTCTCCTCCTTCTCCTCCTCCTTCTCTTCTTTCTTCTCCTCCTTCTCTTCCTTCTCCTCCTCCTTCTCCTTCTCCCTCTCCTCCTCCTCCTCCTTCTCTTCCTTCTCCTCCTTCTCCTTCTTCCTCTCCTCCTCCTCCTTCTCTTCCTTCCCCTCCTTCTTCCCCTTCTCCTTCTTCTCCTTCTTCTCCTCCTCCTCCTACTCCTCCTCCTCCTTCTACCCCTTTTCCTTCTCCTCCCTCCCATCCTCATTTTCCTTCTCATCCTTCTCCTGTTTCTCATCCTTCTCCTCCTTCTCATCGTCTTTTTCCATTTCTCATTTTTGTTAAAGGATTTTTTAACTTTCAAGGGACATACATGTATAGGCCTACGGTAGTTAATGGTCAAATGGTTCTGACTAAATGACTATTTGGGAAGGCCACCATCTAAGGTCTGAATATAGCTCTAGGGGAAGAACGCGTGTATATACGCACAACCAGAGATTTGGGGTTCAAGTCCCGGCCCAGTCAAAGATTGTTCATTTCAAGAATTGTTCAAAAAATTTCCCAGTCAATTTTTCCCTGTCAATAATTTTGTTTGACATCATTTAGTCCATAAGGCCTAGCTACTGGGCGCGAGAAGATTATTCATTTCGTGCATGGGACAGCCTTATTTGCCCCGCAGTGATTAAAGATGATGTAAGATTCTACCATCCTTAGACCGACAGACAGACTAATAGAGAAAGAGAAAGTGAATAAGAGAAATAGAGAGAGGGAAGAGTGAAAGTAGAAAATGGAGACACAGAGAGACATATTTACAGAGAAAGAGAAGGAGAAGGAGAGGGAGAGAAATAGAAAGAGAGAGAGAGAGGGGGAGGGGAAGAGGGAGGGAGAAGGGAAAGAGACAAACTTACAGAAAAAGAGAGAGTGGTATACAAAAATGTTGCAAACTGCTAACTGACTAAAATTACCAAAATTCAAATCTCAAAATTTAGTGGGCCTGACGTTTCGATCCCAGCAGGACCTTTCCCAAAGCCTTCTGCCTTTGAGAAAGGTCCTGCTAGGATCTAAACGTCAGGCCCACTAAATTTTGAGAAAAAGAGAGAGAGGGAAAAGAGAGAGAGGGAGATAAAGAGAGACAGAGAGACAAACAGACGACAGTGGTAGACTGACAGACCCAACCCTAGACCAAACAGACGGAGGCAGAGACAGGTAGTGGCTGAGAGCCAGAGAGACAGTGACGAAGAAGAGAAGGAAGAAGAAGAAGAGAGGAGTTTGTTCTACAGGGGATACAGGCGGGCACAGAATTCCGCCCCACCACGCCAAGTCGGGACGGATCGCTACATACATCGTATACATACACGGCAGTTCTGACGGTGGGGGACGAGCCAGAGAACAGAGGGTATACGCAATGACGGGACAGTCGGCGTTGGGCGAGGGGTATGCTGTCTGGGGTGACTTTCATTCCAACACCCCCCCCCCCCCCAAACAAAAAAAGGGAAAGAAACGAAAACCCCTCTTCGCCCTGCATGGTATCTTTACATTGGTATACACGACTCGACTAATTTGAACGAAATGCCTCTTCGGTCATCGGGTTACCGTACAGGTGTCTTTGATAAACCACCCTTACAAGCGGATTGTGAAGACTGTGAATCCTCTTAAGACTGCCTCGTTTGGGAAATCCGAGACAAACCCCGAGATCCTGAATTCATATCTTAACTAATCACAGAATAGGTTTTTTTGTTTGGTCTCGGTATCTGGGTCGATGGGAGTATTAGAATTTGAGCCGAGTAGACGTTTGTTTTCAGCAGTAGGCCTACATTCGATACGAGTGCTCAAAATGCGTGGCTAGTGGACCGTATATGTGACCCGGCACAGCATAATGAGGAATAACTTTTGAGATTTTGAGATTTTCTAATGATGAGAAAGAGAATACTATTAGCTTTCAAATGATATCAAAATTATTTCCGGGTGAACTTTGTTGTAAATAGTACAAGGGGACTTCGCTCGTTCGTTTGGTACAAGACACAAAATAGCAGCGCCATTCTAACTCCTCGAAAGCGGCCATTCAAATAGGCAGGAACTTTACATTTTCATGAAAACAGTACACAATCACTCCCCCGAAATCCTCGTTTTTCCAACATTTAGAGACGAATTTTGGAAAAATCCTGTGGACATATTATCTTCCAATACATTAACTTTCCGAAACCCCCCCCCCCCAAAAAAAATATCGAATTGAGAAGACACTTTGACTTCAGGCGTTGTTTACTCGAAAAGTGTTTTGGTTGGATATTCCAGACAGATAGACAGAGATGCAGAAGCAGAGAAAGACAGAGAGATACAGAGAGACAAGAGAGACAGAGAGAGCCATAGAAAGACAGAGAGACAGGCAGATGAGAGACAAGGAGGCACAGACAGAGAAAGACAAAGAGGGACAGATAGACAGAGATGCAGGAGCAGAGAAAGACAGAGAGATACAGAGAGAGAGAGTCATAGAAAGACAGAAAGACAGGCACATAGACAGACAAGGAGGCACAGACAGAGAAAGACAAAGAGGGACAGAAAGACAGAGATGCAGAAGCAGAGAAAGACAGAGAGATACAGAGAGACAGAGAGAGTCATAGAAAGACAGGGAGATAGGCAGATAGACAGACAAGGAGACAGAGACAGAGAATGACAGAGAGACAGATAGACAGAGATGCAGAAGCAGAGAAAGACAGAGGGATACAGAGAGACAAGAGAGACAGAGAGAGCCATAGAAAGACAGAGAGACAGGCAGATGACAGACAAGGAGGCACAGACAGAGAAAGACAAAGAGGGACAGAAAGACAGAGATACAGGAGCAGAGAAAGACAGAGAGATACAGAGAGAGAGAGTCATAGAAAGACAGAAAGACAGGCAGATAGACAGACAAGGAGACACAGACAGAGAAAGACAAAGAGGGACAGAAAGACAGAGATGCAGGAGCAGAGAAAGACAGAGAGATACAGAGAGATACAGAGAGACAGAGAGAGCCATAGAAAGACAGAGAGACAGGCAGATAGACAGACAAGGAGACAGAGACAGGGAAAGACAGAGAGAGACAGAAAGACAGAGGTGCAGAAGCAGAGAAAGACAGAGAGATACAGAGAGACAGAGAGAGCCATAGAAAGACAGGGAGATAGGCAGATAGACAGACAAGGAGACAGAGACAGAGAAAGACAGAGAGAGACAGAAAGACAGAGGTGCAGAAGCAGAGAAAGACAGAGAGATACAGAGAGACAGAGAGAGACACAGAAAGACAGAGAGACAGGCAGATAGACAGACAAGGAGACAGAGACAGGGAAAGACAGAGAGAGACAGAAGGACAGAGATGCAGAAGCAGAGAAAACAGGGAGATACAAAGATACAGAGTCAGAGAGATACTCAGAGAGGTCTCGCTGTAGAACAAATCGTCACTTTTTAACCAAGTCCGATAGAAGCCATGAGTTGCAAAAGACTTTTTGGATTCCGAGCGATTTCCCATTTAAAAAAATCTAGACTCACAAGCTAGATTACTTCGCCCGCATCGTATCCGTTGCTGTCCTTCTGCCCATGAGAAAAAGCCCCTGCTGAGACAGAAACGTCTGCTACCCTTTTTGCTTTGTACCATCAAGGCCACTTTTTTTTCTTCTTTTTAGCTTTTCCGCCGTGTAGCGGAAAAGCTATTGTTCTTGTTCTGATTTTTTTTTTAGCTTTTCCGTTCCATACGGAAAAACTATTGTTCTTGTTCTGATTTTTTTTTTTTGTCTTCTTCTTCTTCTTCTTCTTCTTCTTCTTCTTCTTCTTTTTCTGGTCGGAATAATCCCATAGACAAAGCACAGGGTTTTTTCGGAGGGCACTTTTGCCATTGAACAAACTTTGATTTTTTTCAAACTTGACAAATGCATAGAACCCTTGCTGAAGTTGTGCACAGTTGTCTTTAAAACTTCATGACGTCACCATGTGTCACGTGACAGCGCTTTAAAGGGGCAAATTTCAAATTGCAATAAAAGCAAAAAATTAATTTCGTTTTGTTCCAAGTTTGCACTATATCTAAGTTGGGAAAAGGTGTATCCAAAAATTGCCCTCATTTGATCGTGACGTCATCTCATGAATATTAATGAGGTCATAAACTTTTAAGATTTTAACATTCAATTGAGCATATTTGGCCAACGGAGCAAGATTTTTGTATTGTTTTTGTTTATATCTATTAGGGATGTAGTCTAGAAACACCCTCTGGGGCCAAAATGGCATGACGCAATCGTGACGTCATCAAAATGCGTGTTTTTAAAACACATATTTGCCAAAGGTCAATCGTCTCGAAATTTGGTGTGCAGGTAGCTATTGTGCTAGAAATTCATAATCCTGAGTTGGGAATTAATTAACCATTGTTCAGAATTGTTATGATTTTGTTCATATTATAATGTAGTCCCATACACTTTGTGCGCATAATATGCACGTGCTTTAAAGGGGCAACTTGTACACTACACTGTAGTCATTAATTGTGGATTCACGTAGGTAGATCTAAACTTCAGACGAAGATTACTACCTGAACGAAGAAGAAATCGTACTTTTATTTTGTCTTCAACCGACTCAACATATACCCCGAATTGAAAATATCAAAACATATTTCCGGAATTTCCTTTGTTTTTCATTGTTTAGGTTTTTTTTATACTAAGGGCCATAGGTTTGTGTACAAATTAGCTGTGAAATCCATTAAGGGCCTAATATCAAATACAAATGGCTTCAAACTTGGCACATACTTAGGTTAGTAGATGGAGATTCATTGCAAAAAGTGAGATCTTCATGACGTCACCACGTGTCACGTGACAGCGCTTTAAAGGGGCAAATTTCAAACTCAAATAAAAGCAAAAATGCAAATTCGTTTGGTTTCAATTTTGCAGCATATCTAAGTTGGGAAAAGATGTATCTAAAAATTGCCCTCATTTGATCGTGACATCATCTCATGAATATTAATGAGGTCATAAACTTTTAAGATTTTAACATTAAATTGAGCATATTTGGCAAACGGAGCAAGATTTTTTTCATTTTTTCGTTTATATCTAATGGGGATGTAGTTTAGAAACACCCTCCGGGAACAAAATGTCATGACGCAATCATGACGTCATCAAAATGCGTGATTTTAAAGCACATATTAGCCAATGGTCAATCTTCTCGAAATTTGGTGGCCAGTTAGCTATTGGGCTAGACATCTTAAATCCTGAGTATGGAACCGATTAAACATTGTTTTGAATTATTATGATTTGTTAAATATCATTTCTTAGTCCCATAGACTTTGTGCACGATACGTTGGTGTGCCTTTTGGGGTAGGAATGGATGGTACAGGTTCGAAACAGAGTTGCCACCTTCATGAACTCAATCAAAACGATGCTAAAAGGGTTTTACACCAATATACAGTAAAACTGTGTTTTTTTTCGTTTGTTTGTGCTTGAGTTGTCACGTGACCACCCATTAAAGGGCCAACCTGGCATGTGCAATCACGCCACGATCTTAGATCCCGCTGGATCGATATTTAGCATATATCTAAGTTGGGCAACAATGTATCCAAATGTTGCAATAATTATGATGATGAGGTCATCTCATGAATATTAATGAGGTAATAAAAAAACGATATTAAATCAATGGTTAACTCCCTTGTTGTGCTGTTGCTAGCGCATATAGCATGTGAGAGGAGTTTCAGGGACCAATTAGGTTTCATGACCTTCCTCATGTCATGTGACCCTTTCCTCCGGTCCAGACCGGAAGTACTGTAGTAATCATGCATGTGCTACTGGTTTTCAGATTTTCAACTTGGTCTTTCTTCGGGAAAAAAAAAGGAAAAGCTACACGTTCTGTTACAACAGACGTATGTTTCTAGTTAGCTTTTCCGTTCCATACGGAAAAGCTATTGTTCTTGTTCTGATTTTTTTTTTTAGCTTTTCCGCCGCGTAGCGGAAAAGCTATTGTTCTTGTTCTGATTTTTTTTTTTTTTCTTCTTTTTCTGGTCGGAATTTTCCCATAGACAAAGCGCAGGGTTTTTCTCCACGGCACTTTTGCCATTGAACACATTTGGATTTTTTTCAAACTTTGCAATTGCATAGAGCCTATGTAGAGCTAGTGCACAGTTGTCTCAAAATTGTCATGACGTCATCATGTGTCACGTGACAGTGCTTTAAAGTGGCAAATTTCAAACTCCATTTTAAGCAAAAATGCAATTTCGTTTGGTTTCAATTTTGCAGTATATCTAAGTTGGGAAAAGGTGTATCCAAAAATTGCCCTCATTTGATCGTGACGTCATCTCATGAATATTAATGAGGTCATAAACTTTTAAGATTTTAACATTCAATTGACCATATTTGGCCAACGGAGCAAGATTTTTTTCATTTTTTCGATTATATCTATTGGGGATGTAGTTTATAAACACCATCCGGGGCCAAAATGCCATGACGCAATCGTGACGTCATCAAAACGCGTGTTTTTAAAACGCATAATTGCCAAAGGTCAATCGTCTCGAAATTTGCTAGGCATCTAGCTATTGGGCTAGACATTCGGAATCCTGAGTTTGGAAACAATCGACCATTGTTCAGAATTATTATGATTTTTTTAATGTTATAATGAAGTCCCATACACTTTGTGCACGAAATATGCACGTGCGTTTTGGGGTAGAAATTGAGGTTCCGAGTTCGAATCCCGCTGATGTCAATATTTTTTTTATTTTTTTTAAGAGAGGCAGATGCGGAAAAGCGTTATGTTCTGTTAGCCAACAGACATAAATCTCTAGTTAGCTTTTCCGTTCCATACGGAAAAGCTATTGTTTTTGTTCTGATTTTTTTTTTTTGTCTTCTTCTTCTTCTTTTTCTGGTCGTAAAAATCCCATAGACAAAGCACAGGGTTTTTGTGGACGGCACTTTTGCCATTGAACACACTTGGATTTTTATCAAACTTGACAAATGCATAGAGCCCTTGCTGAAGTTGTGCACAGTTGTCTTTAAAACTTCATGACGTCACCACGTGTCACGTGACAGCGCTTTAAAGGGGCAAATTTCAAACTGCAATAAAAGCAAATAAGCAATTTCGTTTAGTTCCAAAATTGCACTATATCTAAGTTGGGAAAAGGTGTATCCAAAAATTGCCCTCATTTGATCGTGACGTCATCTCATGAATATTAATGAGGTCATAAACTGTTAAGATTTTAACATTCAATTGAGCATATTTGGCCAACGGAGCAAGATTTTTTTATTGTTTTTGTTTATATCTATTAGGGATGTAGTCTAGAAACACCCTCTGGGGCCAAAATGCCATGACGCAATCGTGACGTCATCAAAATGCGTGTTTTTAGAACGCATATTTGCCAAAGGTCAATCGTCTCGAAATTTAATGTGCAGGTAGCTATTGTGCTAGACATTCATAATCCTGAGTTTGGAAGCAATCGATCATTGTTCAGAATTATTATGATTTTTTGAAAAATATAATGAGGTCCCATACACTTTGTGCACAAAATATGCACGTGCGTTTTGGGTTAGGAATGGAGGTTACGGGTTCGAATCCCGTTGGTGTCAATTTTTTTTCAATCAATTTTTTGTTAGTTTTTTTTTAAGAAAACCAGATGCGGAAAAGCGTTATGTTCTGTTTGCCAACAGACATAAATTTCTAGTTAGCTTTTCCGTTCCATACGGAAAAGCTATTGTTCTTGTTCTGATTTTTTTTTTTTGTCTTCTTCTTCTTCTTCTTCTTCTTCTTCTTCTTCTTCTTCTTCTTCTTCTTCTTCTTTTTCTGGTCGGAATAATCCCATAGACAAAGCACAGGGTTTTTTCGGAGGGCACTTTTGCCATTGAACAAACTTTGATTTTTTCCAAACTTGACAAATGCATAGAACCCTTGCTGAAGTTGTGCACAGTTGTCTTTAAAACTTCATGACGTCACCATGTGTCACGTGACAGTGCTTTAAAGGGGCAAATTTCAAATTGCAATAAAAGCAAAAAATTAATTTTGTTTTGTTCCAAGTTTGCACTATATCTAAGTTGGGAAAAGGTGTATCCAAAAATTGCCCTCATTTGATCGTGACGTCATCTCATGAATATTAATGAGGTCATAAACTTTTAAGATTTTAACATTCAATTGAGCATATTTGGCCAACGGAGCAAGATTTTTTTACTGTTTTTGTTTATATCTATTAGGGATGTAGTCTAGAAACACCCTCTGGGGCCAAAATGCCATGACGCAATCGTGACGTCATCAAAATGCGTGTTTTTAAAACACATATTTGCCAAAGGTCAATCGTCTCGAAATTTGGTGTGCAGGTAGCTATTGTGCTAGACATTCATAATCCTGAGTTGGGAATTAATTAACCATTGTTCAGAATTGTTATGATTTTTTTCATATTATAATGTAGTCCCATACACTTTGTGCGCATAATATGCACGTGCTTTAAAGGGGCAACTTGTACACTACACTGTAGTCATTAATTGTGGATTCACGTAGGTAGATCTAAACTTCAGACGAAGATTACTACCTGAACGAAGAAGAAATCGTATTTTAATTTTGTCTTCAACCGACTCAACATATACCCCGGATTGAAAATATCAAAACATATTTCCGGAATTTCCTTTGTTTTTCATTGTTTAGGTTTTTTTATACTAAGGGCCATAGGTTTGTGTACAAATTAGCTGTGAAATCCATTAAGGGCCTAATATCAAATACAAATGGCTTCAAACTTGGCACATACTTAGGTTAGTAGATGGAGATTCATTGCAAAAAGTGAGATCTTCATGACGTCACCACGTGTCACGTGACAGCGCTTTAAAGGGGCAAATTTCAAACTCAAATAAAAGCAAAAATGCAAATTCGTTTGGTTTCAATTTTGCAGCATATCTAAGTTGGGAAAAGATGTATCAAAAAATTGCCCTCATTTGATCGTGACGTCATCTCATGAATATTAATGAGGTCATAAACTTTTAAGATTTTAACATTAAATTGAGCATATTTGGCAAACGGAGCAAGATTTTTTTCATTTTTTCGTTTATATCTAATGGGGATGTAGTTTAGAAACACCCTCCGGGAACAAAATGTCATGACGCAATCATGACGTCATCAAAATGCGTGATTTTAAAGCACATATTAGCCAATGGTCAATCTTCTCGAAATTTTGTGGCCAGTTAGCTATTGGGCTAGACATCTTAAATCCTGAGTATGGAACCGATTAAACATTGTTTTGAATTATTATGATTTGTTAAATATCATTTCTTAGTCCCTTAGACTTTGTGCACGATACGTTGGTGTGCCTTTTGGGGTAGGAATGGATGGTACAGGTTCGAAACAGAGTTGCCACCTTCATGAACTCAATCAAAACGATGGTAAAAGGGGTTTACACCAATATACAGTAAAACTGTTTTTTTTTTCGTTTGTTTGTGCTTGAGTTGTCACGTGACCACCCTTTAAAGGGCCAACCTGGCATGTGCAATCACGCCACGATCTTAGATCCCGCAGGATCGATATTTAGCATATATCTAAGTTGGGCAACAATGTATCCAAATATTGCAATAATTATGATGATGAGGTCATCTTATGAATATTAATGAGGTAATAAAAAAACGATATTAAATCAATGGTTAACTCCCTTGTTGTGCTGTTGCTAGCGCATATAGCATGTGAGAGGAGTTTCAGGGACCAATTAGGTTTCATGACCTTCCTCATGTCATGTGACCCTTTCCTCCGGTCCAGACCGGAAGTACTGTAGTAATCATGCATGTGCTACTGGTTTTCAGATTTTCAACTTGGTCTTTCTTCGGGAAAAAAAAAGGAAAAGCTACACGTTCTGTTACAACAGACGTATGTTTCTAGTTTTTCTTCTTCTTCTTTTTCTGGTCGTAAAAATCCCATAGACAAAGCACAGGGTTTTTGTGGAGGGCACTTTTGCCATTGAGCACACTTGGATTTTTTTCAAACTTGACAAATGCATAGAGCCCTTGCTGAAGTTGTGCACAGTTGTCTTTAAAACTTCATGACGTCACCACGTGTCACGTGACAGCGCTTTAAAGGGGCAAATTTCAAACTGCAATAAAAGCAAAAAAACAATTTAGTTTTGTTCCAAGTTTGCACTATATCTAAGTTGGGAAAAGGTGTATCCAAAAATTGCCCGCATTTGATCGTGACGTCATCTCATGAATATTAATGAGGTCATAAACTTTTAAGATTTTAACATTCAATTGAGCATATTTGGCCAACGGAGCAATTTTTTTTAAGTTTTTTTGTTTATATCTATTAGGGATGTAGTCTAGAAACACCCTCCGGGGCCAAAATGCCATGACGCAATCGTGACGTCATCAAAATGCGTGTTTTTAAAACGCATATTTGCCAAAGGTCAATCTTCTCGAAATTTGGTGGGCAGTTAGCTATTGGGCTAGACATTCTAAATCCTGAGTTTGGAAACAATCGATCATTGTTCAGAATTATTATGATTTTTTGAATGTTATAATGAAGTCCCATACACTTTGTGCACGAAATATGCACGTGCGTTTTGGGGTAGAAATTGAGGTTCCGAGTTCGAATCCCGCTGATGTCAATTTTTTTTTTTTTTTTTAAGAGAACCAGATGCGGAAAAGCGTTATGTTCTGTTAGCAAACAGACATAAATCTCTAGTTTTGTCTTCTTCTTCTTCTTCTTCTTCTTTTTCTGGTCGTAAAAATCCCATAGACAAAGCACAGGGTTTTTGTGGACGGCACTTTTGCCATTGAACACACTTGGATTTTTTTCAAACTTGACAAATGCATAGAGCCCTTGCTGAAGTTGTGCACAGTTGTCTTTAAAACTTCATGACGTCACCACGTGTCACGTGACAGCGCTTTAAAGGGGCAAATTTCAAACTGCAATAAAAGCAAAAAAGCAATTTCGTTTTGTTCCAAGTTTGCACTATATCTAAGTTGGGAAAAGGTGTATCCAAAAATTGCCCTCATTTGATCGTGACGTCATCTCATGAATATTAATGAGGTCATAAACTGTTAAGATTTTAACATTCAATTGAGCATATTTGGCCAACGGAGCAAGATTTTTAAATTTTTTTTGTTGATATCAATTGGAGATGTAGTCTAGAAATACCCTCCGGGGCCAAAATGCCATGACGCAATCGTGACGTCATCAAAATGCGTGTTTTTAAAACACATATTTGCCAAAGGTCAATCGTCTCGAAATTTGGTGTGCAGGTAGCTATTGGGCTAGACATTCGAAATCCTGAATTTGGAAACAATCGACCATTGTTCAGAAAAATTATGATTTTTTGAATGTTATAATGAAGTCCCATACACTTTGTGCACGAAATATGCACGTGCGTTTTGGGGTAGAAATTGAGGTTCCGAGTTCGAATCCCGCTGATGTCATTTTTTTTTTTTTTTTTTTTTAAGAGAACCAGATGAGGAAAAGCGTTATGTTCTGTTAGCAAACAGACATAAATCTCTAGTTTATCTATCAATCGTGGCGACCGATGATGAGTTTCGTGGCACGCGTGGGTACGCCACATCCGAATGTCGTGGCTGCATTAACGGCCGACGACCGTCACCGCGTGCGCGAGCTGCCCATCCATGCCCGGTCCACGCGACTCGTCACCCGCGCCAATCTCAAGTGAAATTGGAGTCTCAATTCTGCCCGAGCGTACCGCGCGTCCTTATAGTCTATACGCGGGCACAATCAGCGCACGAAATGAGCCAGACAGCGCTGAAAACATGGCTATGAAAATGGGAGAAATATTCATGCATTTCTCCCATCATAATAAATTCATAAGAACCGGCCACTCATGTCGGGTGCATGAGTACAAAAAACAACAACAGACTTTACCCACTGTCATCGTTGACGATGTTGGCGAATACAATTATTTGTCTCTTCCGCTCTCTCTCTCTTTCCCTCTCTCTCTATCTCCCTCACTCCCCTCTCCCCCTCGCCCCTCTCTCTCTCTCCCCTTCTCTCTCCCTGTCTTTCTCCTTCCCTCTATCTCTCCCTGCCCTCTCCATCTCTCTTCTCTGTCTCACTCTTTATTTCTACCTCCCTCTATCTCTCCCTCCACCTCTCTCTCTCTCTCCTCTCTCTCTCTCTCACTCTCTATCTCTCTCCTCTCTCTATAGCTTTCTCCTTCCCTCTATCTCTCACTTCACCTCTCTATCTCTCTCACACTCTCTCTTTCTCCCTCCCTCTATCTCTCCCTCCCCTCTCCCCTTCTCTCCTCCCTCCCTGTATCTCTCCCTCTCCTCTCTCTCTCTCACTCTCTCCCCTCTCTCTCTCTTTAAATTGTAACATTAGTAGACTACACGATACGAGTTTCAATAGCGCAGTGGCTGGTAATTTAGCTCTGCGAATCACAACAGTACGACAACTCCCATTCCCCTCTGCTCGTTTTTCTCTTGTCATTTCATTCCGACATCTCTTGATTCAACTGGATGGTTCATAACACACTTTCGCTGTGGTCTTCCCCTTTCCCCCCTAAAACACCGCACTGTAAAAACGAACTGCACCCCATGCACTTCTGCAATGGCACATATTTTCCCCAGAATCATGAACACTTGAGGTACCTATTGTACTTAATGCAAATGAAATACTGTAGCTCAAGCACATGTGGCATTGTAATCACTTGAGCAAAAGTCGGATGAGGTGCATGAAGCACTTCATGTACAAGAACATCTCCCTATTTGCTGTACCTCAAGCACATAGAGTGAAAGTGAGCATCACCTCGTGTGCATGTATCGTGCACCATGTGCCTCAACATACTTCATCCATGTGCATGATGTGAGCACCGTTTTTACAGTGTGGGAACATTCTGAGCAATGCCTAAAGGCCCAATACAACATTGGGAAGATCGACAAACATCGATATCCACAGATTTCCTTCTAATTTACACAGTTTGTAAATGGTCATGATAGAATACTCATGTTGAAATATAACGGTCGGGGATGCTGTACTTTTTGAAAAATCTTCACTCAAACATCGACAAATTACTCGCGAGTAATAAACTATTTCTTACACTACAGGGCGGTGCTAGAGCCTTCGCAGTATTGCTTTTTCGGAATGTTTTATGGTTTAACACACAAGCTTTGGCAATCTTTTGACCTTTACCAATATTGTATGGGGCCTTTAATCAGTATTTGGTCTAAAATTGATCAACGTAATGACACCGCAAACATTATTAAGCGTGTACATAGCGTCGCGGTTGGCTTGCGAACAGCAAACACAAAATAACAGCCCTAAATTTCAGATAATTTCAGAAGTAAAGCAAGACCTATGGCGTTGGTTACATTTTGTTGCCCATTATTAATTTTAAAACAACGGTCTTACACTTTCTGAAATTCCTGAAGATAGTATTGAACAAGTCTTCACTAAATCTAAATACATTAAGCTGTCTGCATGCAGTCTTGTTTTAAAAAAAGACCCTAAAATATGGTCATCTACATCACAGTAAAACAAATGACAAATCACGACCTTTGTCGCCGATCGTGAATATCTCGAATTGTCTTCTTGAAAACTGATCTACAAAAATGTTGCAAACTGCTTACTCACTAAAATTACCAAAATGCAAAACTCAAAATTTAGTGGGCTTAACGTTTCGATCCTAGCAGGACCTTTCTCAAAGGCACTCTGCCATTGAGAAAGGTCCTGCTAGGATCGAAACGTCAGGCCCACTAAATTTTGAGTTCTTGAAAACTGCCTCAATTTGGACAAAGAGGAAACACTGAAATTCGTGACTGTCAGAATTGTAAGCCTGTGAAAGGTTCCTGAAATGTGCCATTTTTGATGCATCACAGCACAGATATTTTGAGAGAAAAGAAAAGACTACGCTATGTCGTTCGTAAACCCAGCGCGTATTACATAAACCGAATTCGTACCGATCTCCTTATGAATTTTTACCTCTGAAACGCCATGAATCACAATCATGGGAGGCAATATTTCTTTCATGTCGTTCCCACACGACATGACACAAAATGTCCAATCTCCCAAACCCTTATTCACTTCGGTCTTACAAAATCCATTTAGACAAAGTATATCGCATTTCATCGCATTATGACATCTGTCCCGTAACTACGACTACCCGCCTACCCTATGCGCATGAGCTCACATCTCGTGCATTGCAATGGCTTGTTGCCGTTCCGTTACCGCGTGTCTTTGGGCTCGGGGGAAAAAATAGTCCAGCATTATAGACAGTATTCCACAAAATGCAACAGATACATTTGGCATTCATCGTCGGCATTTGCGCCGACACTAACTCGCGGGCACTAAGTCGACATGGTGGAGAATCAGGGTAAATCAAACATCAATCCCTATCGCTCACAATGTCAGGTTTGTGGTCGGAGGGGGATTCGAGGATGCTCTGTGATCAAAAGAGGATGAAAATGACTCACGGTTTTTCATGGAAGCGTTGATGGATGACACGTCGTGTTCAGAAAAGACAAGCCCCCCAAAAAACCACCCAAGTTTCGCAAACGGGCAGCGAGGAACGTCCTCTGTCTCCGGGCGACTCGGCCGATATAGACCCAGTGACTTCTTCGAGGGAGAAGGGCTAAGCTCTGGTGGTTCACGCATGTAGCTAGCTCTGCGTGGAGTTGGCCCGGGAGTCTATTCACCAAGAAATCTCTCTCTCTGTTAGGCGACTGAAAGAGGCGGGGATGGATCGGCGCAGACCGACTGACTGGCTGGCTTACCAGCCGCTGACTGCTCACGAACGACAGACGCGTGGCGTTCCTGCGGTTTACTCCCGCCACCGGCTCGAACGCGCAGGCAGCGGGGATGGGGGGGGGGGTGGGGGAGAGAGATCTCTGCGCAGTCGCCGACAACTCGCAGTGCTGCGCATCGTCGACGCGTGACGTGGTGCGCGAAGCGGATGCGCACAGCCAACAGAAAAAGAAGAGAAAAACAGAAAAGGGGCGGGGCTCCGGCAATTCCAGCCACGGCATCGGGGAGAGAAACTATTTGGTGCTTGGGCACAGCAAGGAGAGAGAAGAGAGGGAGAGAGAGATGAGAGAGATGAGAGAGAGTGAGTAGAGAGAAGAGAGAGTGAGAGAGGGGGAGAGATGAGAGGAGGTATAGATAGAGAGGAGAGAGGGGGAAGAGAGAGGAGAGAGAAGGAGAGAGAGGAGAAAGATGGGAGAGAGAAGGAGAGATATGAGAGAGATGAGAGACATAGAAAGAGAGGAGAAAGGAGAGAGGGAGACAGAGGAGTGAGAGAGAAGAGGGGGAGAGAGGGGAGAGTGAGGGGAGAGAAGGAGAGAGGGGAATAGATGAGAGAAGGAGAGAGGAGAGAGAGGAGAGAGAGATAGAAAAAAGAGAGAGGAGAGAGAGCGAAGAAAGAGAGAGTGGAGAGGAGTGAGAAATAAAGGGACAGATAGAGTGAGAGAGGAGTGAGAATGAGAGAGGAGAGAGAAGGAGAGAAAGAAGGAGAGAGAGAGAGAAAGAGAGACAGAGAGAGGGGGAGAGGAGACAGAGAAAGAGAGAGACAGAGAGAGGGAGAGAGGAGAGATGGAGAGGGGGTATTATGTCAACATCATCCGCGGTATTATTGTGTTAATGTGTCGAGGTGGGGTGTGATATTTGGCCGAGATAAGATTGCGTCGTGGTTGGAAAGGTGAGTGACGGGGGCTTTAGCGGGTTCCCCGGGCATGCTATATATACACAGCGATTCCCTCGAGACAGATAGTCGCCTAGGAGACAAAAATAAAGATGGAAGTAAAAAAAAAAATGTGAAATCGAAATTGTCGGGCCGAATGCGGACTAACTTTGGTCCAAATATCGACTGGCAGCATCACACATCACACGGAAGGGGGGGCGTGTCACCCAAGGGACGAGGGTGTGTCACGCCGAGCAAGGATTGTACGCAGGAAAAAAAGTCTAGCTCCCCCACTTCCTATAGCTGTTGCCAAAATGTGTGTGCGTTGCTTGTGCGTCTACGCGAAATAAACAACCAAAGCAACCCCCCCCCCCACCTCGAACCATGCAACGTCATCTATCACAGTTCCCGGATGACTGCGCAGCAAAGCTGCGCAGTGCGCGATTGTTGTGCTACTCCTGGGGGGGGGGAAAGACTAACAACGCGCAGGATGAAACGACCATGCATTAGACATTGACAGGTATAGAGCGATGAATGCCCCAATTATTCAGAAAGCAGGGGGCAGATTCACTAATTTCCCAAAAGCGATGGCCACTTACGAAACGCAGACATCCTCCCTCCGCTTGCAATCGGACGCCATCCATTTTGTTTTGGGCCGCAATGACTTCGTGGGATGTGAGGTCGCCCGCTGCTTGTTGTTCGTCGTAGCTGCGTCTCCGGCTGTCATTGGTACGAGAGGAAGGCTCGGTGGTAGGGACGCAGTCGGGATGGGAGTTGCAGGGGGGAGGGGAGGGGAGGGGAAGGCGTTGCTGTGATTGACGATCTGTGGAGTTCGTTTGGGGGCGGGGTGCATTGAGGTGGCATCAGCGCTGCGTCCAACCGATGACGAACTCTGCCGCTGTGTGCCTGGCAGGGGGATGGTAAGACGCTGTTGACGTAGTGAGCAGGAGAATGGGGAGGAGGAAGATGAGGAGGAGGAGGAGAGGGAGGAGAGGGAGGAGGGGGACAGGGGAGGAAGGGGAAGAGGAATAAGACGGGGGAAGCAAATAAGAGGGAAAGGAGGAAAAGGAGGAAATAAGAGGAAAAGGAGGAGGGGTTATTGAAGAAGAGGAGGAGAACGAGGAGGAGAAGGAAGAGGAGGAGCAGGGTAGGAGGAGGAGGGGGAAGGAAGAAGGGGATGAGGATGATGAATAAGAAGAGGCGGGGAGGAGGATGAGGGGAGGAGGAAGAAGGGGGAGGAGGAAGAGGAGGAGGAAGGGAAGGGTGAAGATGAGGAGGATGACAAGAGGTGGCAGGAGGAAGAAGGGGAGCATGATGATGATGATGATGAGGAGGAGGAGGAGGAGGTTGAGGAGGACGGGGATGAGGAGCAAGGGGAGGATCAAGAGAACTGTCAGGTCATCGCGGACATCAGAGAGAGGGAGAATCACTCACCCCCACAGGCGCCCCAGACAACAAGAAGACTGATTGCGAGTCTCCAGACGATAAGGGGCCTCCCTCTCAATCTAAAGAATTTCTGGAGCAGACCGAAAGTCATCAACCACCAGCCTCTCCCCTCTCCCCCGCCGCCCCCAATCCACCTCGACACCGGTCAGTTCCAACTCTGTCCAAACACCACCCACCCACCCACCCACCCACGCCCACCCCAGCACGATACCAGATAGCGTTATAATGTTCACCTTGCCCCTTACACGACACGATACACCGATGGCAGCGCGTGCGATAGCCACGCGGAGAGATTCTATTCAAAGATCACGGCGTTGGCTCCGAATGACTTTTTCTCTGTTATGCAAGGAATTTTTGTAGAGCGACATCTGGCGCGACTGGTCGGTCTTTGCGTGTGGATACATTTTTAACCCAGTGCGCACACGAACAAAAAAAGGGACAAAACGCAAAATCGTTACGACTGGCGCCATAACATTCCGGCTATTGTTGTTCACATTTACAGGCACGAAACTGCGTTTACGGGTTTAGGTAGTTATACTAGTTACGCACAAAAAAACATACTGTTGCAAACTACAGTGCTTGCTGATTTGGATGACCAAAAGGTTTATCTCTCAAAAGAAAGTACGGGGTCTCTTGTTTCGATCCTAGCAGGACCTTTCCCAAATGCAGAAATACTGATGATAAGTCGTGATTCGACTGGACTTTGTTTTATGTTATTTAAACTCACCGGGGCGATTTTTAACGTTTACTCTTCTAATTGTATAAGTCCATTCGAAAGGGAACAATAGACCGATTGTGGAACCACTGTTTACATGCCGCCACGTGACTCATAGTGGGTATTTTTCATCTCATTTGGCACAGAGCAGCAATGGAAATGTATAAAGAAGAATGTGGACAATATGACAGTCTTCTTTGCTCGTTTTCACTCCTGTTCTGTACCAAATGAGATGCAAAAATACCCACTATACGGCATGTAAACAGTGGTCGCGAAATCGGTCTATTAAATTTTCCCTCGGTCACTCTAACCGAACTGGATGGTTACGTCCATTGGCCTTCCTCTGCCCAGCTAAAATGACAGGTAACTTTTACCGAGTCCGTTTATAATGGTGTAGTGGTAACGAAGCAGATAGCTGTTGTGTTGCGGTGCCTTAAAGCCCCTACACAACATTGGTAAGATCGAAATGCTTACAGATTTACATGAAACAGTTATATAGGATGGTTATGGTAGAAACCTCGCACTGAAATAATTATTTCTAAATTGTTAATCTTAAAATTTAGTGGGACTGACGTTTCGATCCTAGCAGGACCTTTCTCAAAGGCAGCTAGAAAGGTCCTGCTAGGATAGAAAACGTCAGGCCCGCTAAATTTTAAGATTTGCATTTTGGTAATTTTGTAACATTTTTGTATATCACTTTATTTCTAAAGTTTTGTATTTTTGGAGAAAAGAGTAAAGAAATCGTTTACGTCTCACCCCCTAGATCTAAACGATTTTTCGGAACAATTCGTTGAATGCTGCATTTTTGCGAAACAAATGAAGCGGTTTTTCACTTTTTTCTCGAGACTCGGTTGGCGGATTGAGCTGACATTTTCGCAGGTGTGCCATTCCATGCGTACGGTGGATCAGACAACGTGCGGACGCTATTCTTTGAACCTCGACCAATGGCGTGTTATCCTTTTAATCAGATTTCGTTCCGTCTGGTTCTGCTCGATTCTTTAGAAAGGCGCCTTCATAAAGGCGCCTTCAGAAAGGCGCCTTTCTAAAGGCGCCTTTCTAAAGGCGCCTTCAGAAAGGCGCCTCAATTGCAGCTGCGTTTGGAATTTCACCACGGACCCGCGTCTGGCCGGAACCGAGATTGAAAAAAAAAGAGGAAGAAATGTTTGATTTGTGTAGGAGGTGAATGGGTGGGTTGGTTTGCCGCGGGGCCTGAGGTTGTTGGCGTGGGGGTGTGCACTTCAGCGAGAAATCACGTAATACCTCCCCCGCTCTCTCCTGGCTTACATCGCACTGGTTGAAGCAGTTCTCTCGGAGTGCAGGCCGGATAAAAACCATAACCCAGTACCCCTCCCCCTCTCTCCTCTCTCCCTCTCCCTCTCTTTGTCCCTCTATCTCTCCCCTCACATTCTCCCTCTCCCTGTACCCTACCCCTTTTCTTTCTCCTTTCTCTCGCTCTATCTCTCTCTTTACCTCTCTCCCCTCTCTCCCCACCTCCATATCTCTCTCTCCATCTCTCTCTCCCCCTCTCTATCTCTCTCTCCATCTCTCTCTCTCCCCCCCTCTCTCTCTCTCTCTCCACTCTCTCTCTCTCCATCTCCCCCTCCCTCTCTCTCTCCATCTCTCTCTCTGTCTGTATGTCTGTCTGTCTGTCTCTCGTTCTCTCGCTCTCTCTCTATCTATCTCTCTCTCTCTTCTCTCTCTCTCCCTCTCTCTCTCTCTCTCTCTATCTCTCTCCATCTCTCTCTCTCCCCCTCTCTCTCTCTCCGCTCTCCCTCTCCATCTCTCCCTCCCCCCTCTCTCTCTCCATCTCTGTCTGTCTGTCTGTCTGTCTGTCTGTCTCTCGTTCTCTCGCTCTCTCTCTATCTATCTCTCTCTACCCGGTCTCTTTCTCTTCCCACTCTCTATCTCATTCTCTCCTGCGAGGCTCTCTTCATACGACTTGTTTGAGATTTACATTGTTTAAGTCAGAATAAGCAGTGTGCAAATCTGTTTATACACTACTTGAAATTCACGTTTAAATAAATTAAGCGGATTAAACCAATCGGCAGTATGGTGTGAACGTTTCGTCAGTCTTCTTCAGGAATCGCTGTGAGTAGGCGGCAAACTAAGTCTAGTCTCCCTCGATTTGACACGTGGAAACAGCCGGTTTCCAAAAATATCAGGCTCCACAACAATAAAGTCTACTTACGGGAGAAAGTCTATTCGTTTTGCAGTTAATATCACTGTGTGACGGGGATCTTCCCCTCGACCCTGAACAATCCTATCCGAAATCAGGCTTCCGTGTGTGTGTGTGGGGGGTGGGGGCGGTGTCTAGACTCCGGAGCAACAATTTTTCTCAGGGCTCTGAACGACCTATAACTGCAGGCACAATACGAGTCGGTGGGAATGTAATTCAATCAGGGTTTTCCTTAACTGGCGTGCATAACCGACGTGCATATCGACTGTATGCTGCCTGCCTTTCCACCATTTTGCCTGTGATTGAATGAGGGTTTGGCCCCTACCCGATTCGTAGTTTATAGCACTGTACATGTGTGCTCAGTGCTTTGCCAAATTGCCTGTAATTCAATTAGGCTTTCGGTGTGTACCTGGTGCGTAGTTAACACTGTGCGCTCAGCGCTTTCCCCGATTGCCTGTTTTGAAGAAAAAAAAACCAGACAGCTCGGACGGGAATCGACCCCGAGATTCCGTGTAAGTGGCATTTTGTTTGCTGTTGCATGTGATTAATAAATAAGATGTATATTCTTAGAACCATGTTATGACAATGAGTGTCTCTGGCTCTCCCTGATACCATATTATACACGTACTGTATAATGTACATTCAAATTGATGGACGGTGTGATTCCTGAAGATTGAAGGTTAACCGCTTCTTACCGCCACCGCCACTCCAGCAAAGATTAGTCAACTATATCGGAAAAGCCCACAGTGCAACCCTTTGGGGCCCAATTTCACAGAACTGCTTAAGCACCGACAATGATTGCCTATCACAAACTGTCATGATTCATAGAGTTGGGGCTCAACTTGGTTGCCAACCTCTCCGCATAGTAAGCCCTGGTAAGAGATTTGTCAGGCGAACGACAACCACCAGAGAGAGCAACCATAACAGCAGCCATAGCAGCAGCTATAGCAGCAACCATAACAGCAGCCATAGTAGCAGCCATAGCAGCAGCCATAGCAGCAGCCATAGCAGCAGCCATAGCAGCAACCATAACAGCAGCCATAGCAGCAGCCATAGCAGCAGCCATAGCAGCAGCCATAGCAGCAGCCATAGCAGCAGCCATAGCAGCAGCCATAGCAGCAGCCATAGCAGCAACCATAACAGCAGCCATAGCAGCAGCCATAGCAGCAGCCATAGCAGCAGCCATAGCAGCAGCCATAGCAGCAACCATAACAGCAGCCATAGCAGCAGCCATAGCAGCAGCCATAACAGCAGCCATAGCAGCAGCCATAGCAGCAGCCATAGCAGCAGCCATAGCAGCAGCAGCAGTTCCAACATCTACTTGCTCACTGTTACACTGTTACACCAACCATCCCTCGGAGCATGCAGTCTGGTGCCATTCCGGAACACGTGCCCTTTTCAGGGCGGGCAATGGTCAGTTGCCATACTGGACGCCATCACCGTGCTGCAACTCAACGTGCAAGGCCTCACCAAGGCCAAGATTCATAGTATTAGCCCGCCAACCGGAACTTCACTTTTGTTTCATGCTACCCTGGTAAGTAATGAACGGTATAATACAAGTCAAGAGCAATTCAAAGAGCAATTAGGAGCAACACAATGCATGCCTGCCTTCCTGCCTCCCTTCCTTTCTCCTTGCCTCCTTGCCTCCCTCCCTGCCTTCCTCCCTCCCTCCCTCCGACCCACCTTGCCTCCCTCCCCGCCTCGCCCTGCCACCATCCCTTCCTCCCTGCCTCTCTGACTCCCTCCTTTCACTCTGCTTACCTCCCGACTCCCCACTCCCTGCCTCTTTCCCTCCGTCCCTCCCCAAACGACTAAGTGAATTACAGTCCAATGCTTTTAAGCGGGCTTCGAATGTCTCCGCTGGTGCCTGCCCGGTCCTCGGCGTGGTTCGAGGCTGGCGGAACGGAGGCGGGAACCCGCGACGGCTTGTGGAACGGACAGCTACAGAACCGCTGATTTTCCCCCGAAGGACGTTGAACCGAATCACACCGGTGCAGTGTTGGGGAGGGATAGAGATGGGTTGAATCTTAATGTTGCCAACATCAATAAGCAAGAGACGCACATGTTTCATCCGAAGAATTTGGGATCTTATAATATTCGAAGAAAGAGGAGAAAGATTCTCCACATTCTCAATTCCAAGAGTTATGATAATGATTCATTCAAATAGTGATCCCGGATGATACTCGGCAGGTCGTCAACTATCTTTGGTAGCTGGAGTCAGAATCATTTAACCAGTAACCAGTGAGTATTATGTGCAAGGATCACATCCTCTCCTGGTCGTTGAATGACTCTGCATAATGTGCTATGTCAAATCAACCGGTACTGTATCGTACCCTTAATACAAAAGGGAAACCGGAGACGGTACGGGAACATCACCAGCAATCACGAAGCCAAGAGACTGACGGCAATCGCAGCGCGCCTCTGACGAGAGACTGGTGGGGGGAAAAGATGCACCACTCCCCCGTGGGTCTTTCCCTTGCACGCTAGATGCCAAGATATCGCACTCGTTATCTGTAGCGGGTCACCGAGAGGTAAACGCAAAACAGTCAGTTTCAAAGGAACAGTGCACGGTGGCGTACGGTATATATAGGAGCGTACGTACCTTAAGGGTATGCATCTTGATATGCCGCTAACTATCGTATTTGACTGAAGGGAAGGTTTTGTTTACTTGATTTTACTTTACGTGATGTAACGCGTCCCTGGAGGACCATGTCGAGAAGTTGTTTGAATTCAGCACCTTGATAACTTCAGACAGGTTCTTGTTGATAGCTTCTGACAGGCTATTGATTATGTGTCGCGGATATCGATGGACAAGGATGGAATATGTCGTAATGTCACCACACCATACCACACCACAGTACCGCAACGCACAGCACCGCACCACAGCACACCACACCACACCACGTCATACCACACCACACCACACCACACCACACCACATCACGTCATACCACACCACACCACACCACACCATGCACACCACATCACACCACACTACATCACACCACACCACACCACACCACGCCACACAACACCATATCACATCACACCACACCACACCACACCACAGTGACGACACCATGCACACCACACCACACCACACCACACCACACCACACCACACCACACCACACCACACCATATCACATCACACCACACAACATCACAGTGACCACACCACACCACATCACACCACACAGCATACAGCCAGCTGCACAGTGCAGTACAGTACAACGCAGCGCAGCAAAACGCAGCACAGCAATGCAAAAGACAAGAAAAGAAACCAAAAGCACAGCAGAGCAATTCAGCGCAGAACAGTGGACGGCACAGCGAGCCAGCGCGACAAAGTGCAGTGCAGTATGGGAGCAGGGTAAAGACTGACCTCGCTCAACCCCGCCCAAGTCAATCGAACGATCCAAAATAAACTCTCCACTCTTGACAAACAAACTGACCGCCTGTTTGGACAGTTAAATGCTAATGGCCGGCAACATTGAATTCCAAGCAAAAACACCGACCGCTGGATTTATCCAGCCGATATTTTGGGTCTTCTACCTAAACAACTCGTGGCTGAAATTGTCCGGGAAATACAAACTGAATAATATTTATATCGAGTGTCGAGTAAGCTCCCCGCTTGGCCAAAACAAATCAAGGTATAGCGGTTGCCCGGGCAACAGACGTCTGTCTGAGTAAACCACCCGCGCAAATCATTGCGCAGGCGTTTGTCGTTAATCTGGTGGGGTGCGGAAAACTCGTTGCAGTACTTGTAATCCTCTGCTTTAATTCACTGCAGCTCGGGGAAAACGAAACCAAAATACGAAGAAAAACAATCCTGTCAAGTAGTTGCTGTCTGTCCGACGCTTGTTAAGATTTATTTGTAGCAAAGGGAAGAGCTCAATACTTGAGTGGTAATGTCGTACAGACGTATCTGCAATATAATTATTGAGCGTAATACATAGCAAGTTTCATTACAGACTGTGGCCATAGAAGCTCTTGGTCGATAGTTTAGTGATCAGCGGTCTCTGATGTGCCCTTGCTGTACGCATTATTATACGCGACAAAAACGCGTGTCATATCAGGCGTAGTTTATGCCGAAACTGGCGGGAAATGTAAAGGCGGGAACAAGGGATGCTGCACAGGATCCTAGTTTTGGGTGTATTGTGTGTGTGTTCACTCATGTGTGTCATAAGTGGTGGACTGCTAGGACGCCTTCACCCTCCATTGAGCTAATCCCCTCACCAGGATCCCTCTCCACACTACATAAGCCCCACTCCCAGTTGGAATCCAGCATTCTCCTGAAGACGAGCAGAGTATACTGTTCGAAACGTCGAGTTCCTCCGGTTCTTTTCAGAACCACACTTACTCACAAAAGAGAATTTACATGGTGTCTCCGCAAACCTATTTATCCTGATATTATCACCATGCAAACCTTCAAATCTCATTTGAAACTGTTGCTCTTACCTCCCGGTCGTCGGCACAGGGAAGCTCGGCAAATTCACACAATCTGTCCGAGGACACGAAGGCTCGAGAGACCAACCGAAAGCTGCATTGAATTAAACCCAGAGAAAAATGTTGGCTTATCTGATTAGGCGTTAAAAACAACCTACAATTACCTATGTGCTACTCACCTACGAGTTTCATAAAGAGGGAAAAATCATGGAATTCGGTAGTCGAATTCGCGTTCCGCCATCTTTTCGAATGGCCCGCCAGTCACTGCGGGGGGTATGACATCGCAACGGAACACTCCCGCATGGGCCCGGACGGATGTACCCCTACTACATGTATATACTGCGTTCAGTTATACACTCGCGATCTGAACGATACTGTACTGTACTGCCTATACTGCCAGGCTTTTGGATGTCAAAGAGGTCTCTTTTCCTTGTTGTAAAGATTTCCCCAGCTTTTTCCCGCTGACAATACATTCCCTCCACAGCCATTACAGTAATGGTTGCCTTATTCTGTTCTACCAAGACAGGGCAGGGTACATAGCGGCGTCAGTCTAACCTCCTTGCGCTATGGTCGACAGACGTCCGATAACGACTTATGGATGGCGCATATGTGCCAGTATACAGTGTGTACACTTTCTAAGCAACAACTACTTCATCGGATGCAATGAGGGGGTCAAAGGCTTAGGATGACCGGGATGGAAGGGAGACAAGTCAGGAGCCTCTTCCTATTCTTTAAAGGCCCTATACAACATTGGTAAAGGTCAAAAGATTGCCACAGTCTGTGTGTTCAACCATTAAACATTCCAAACAAGAAATCCAGCGAAAGTTTTAGCTCAAATGGTAATCTGAGAAAGTAGAAAAGGGCAAAAAACCGTCACGGTTTTCGCACTGTTCTGTAGCGTAAGAAATAGTTTATTACTCGCGAGCAATAATCTATTTGTCGATGTTTGAGTGACGATTTTTCGAGAGGTACAGCATCCCTGACCGTAAGATTTCAACATGAGGAATTCTATCATGACCATCTACAAACTGTGTGTACTAGAACGAAATCTGTGGACATCGATGTTTTCCGATCTTCCCAATGTTGTTTTGGGCCTTTGACGGAGTATCCCATAATGGTCAGCGTCTTCAATAGCCTCTCCCAACCAAAATCCTACTGCTTGGTTTCTCACGCCCACCTCTGTTTGAAAACCAACGGCAAAGGTGTGAAGGGCGAGTATCTGGCGCCTTAAAACCAGATTGCCCCGGGTAGTTGAAGCCCGTCGTCCTGTTTCTGTTTTGCCAGATCACCCAGGAGAAGGAAAACTTTGATCACAAACCCCGGGTATAGGTAGATCTCGTTAGCGTAGATCGTCAATCTACTTGGAAGGATAACGCTGATCATGGGTTACCACTCCCCCCGGCCATGGGTCAAATGGCACAGTGAGCCATGCGTCTCAAATGAGGGAACAATCCAAGTACAAGCTACATGTTATGACTATTTTGTTCCCTGACTATTTTTTTTCACCCTACAAGGAAAGCTTACACTGCCCTATCGGAAGAACATGTCACCCGGACCTAAAAGTCAGGGGGTGACAATATTAACAGCCACAAGATAATCTGCGCAGAACGCTTTAAGTGCTTCGTCTATGGGCTTTCTGTCCAAAGAGGAAGTAGAAGAAGAAGAAGAAGAAGTTGTACCCAAAAAAATCAGAACAAACGGTGAGACTTTTCTGCTATACGCGCAGCGGCGGAAAATCCAATTCCCCGTACCTGTGTCTCATTCAGTCTCCCTCAGCTCCGTGTCTCTCTATCTTATAGTGTGTCTCTGTGTCTTAATCCCACGAGTGGAAGACGATGAGCGGCGGTCACTCACCGGCCGACGCCTGACTGCGCTACCGACTTGCAGTAACTATAATAGACCAGGCAGGGACATAATCTGCTGGACTTCCCCCGCCCAATCCCCCGCCCACTCGCACTCGCCCCTCCCAAGAGTCAAGAGCCGAGTCCCAGATGGCGACACCTCGTCCAAAATTTGTGACGGTTGGCACTGTCTGCCGGGTGGTTTCCCCGCCGTCGCTCGGCACGCCTGCAGGCGTCACAGCGCGCCCTTTCCGCGACGCGGTGAGCGCGTATACCTAGGCTGGCCAGAGCGCCGTCGACACCCAATGGCGTCTAAACGGACTATACACACGCGGGGCGCTCTCGCGGGAACATGTCCTCACCACATTTTTCGATCGCCAGCTAAAAGGTAGATACTTGCCCCCAGCGGTGCATTCTGCTCAGATGTGTTTTGATATGTCTCTATGTGTCTCTCAACCTATCTGTGTCTTTTTCTCTGTCTCTCAGTCTCTCTTTCTCTCTCTCTTTCTATGTGTCACTCTGTGTCTCTCAGTCTCTCTGTCTCTCTGTGTCTAGTCTTCGTCTATTCGTCTAAGTCTGTCCTTATCTTGTATCCCTCTGTCTACCATTTGGTCTATATTTCTGTCTCTATCTTCCACTTTCTGTCGCTCTGTCTCTCTGGCTCTTTCCGTCTCTTTATCTCCGTTTGTCTCTCTGTTTCTCTCTCTGTCTCTTTACCTCTTTGTCTCTGTCTCTTTGTCTCTCTATCTCTCTCTGCCTCGCTCTGTCTTTTGTCTCTCTCTCTCTCTCTGCATCTCTCTGTCTCTCTGCCCCGCTCTGTCTTTTTGTCTCTCTGTCTCTCTGTCTCTCATTGCCTCTCTCTCTCTCTGCCTCTCTCTGTCTCTCTCTGCTTCTCTTTGTCTCTCTGCCTCTCTCTGTCTCTCTCTGCTTCTCTTTGTCTCTCTGCCTCTCTCTGTCTCTCTCTGCTTCTCTTTGTCTCTCTGCCTCTCTCTGTCTCTCTCTGCTTCTCTTTGTCTCTCTGCCTCTCTCTGTCTCTCTCTGCTTCTCTTTGTCTCTCTGCCTCTCTCTCTGTCTCTCTCTGCTTCTCTTTGTCTCTCTGCCTCTCTCTCTGTCTCTCTCTGCTTCTCTTTGTCTCTCTGCCTCTCTCTGTCTCTCTCTGCTTCTCTTTGTCTCTCTGCCTCTCTCTCTGTCTCTCTCTGCTTCTCTTTGTCTCTCTGCCTCTCTCTCTGTCTCTCTCTGCTTCTCTTTGTCTCTCTGCCTCTCTCTCTGTCTCTCTCTCTGCTTCTCTTTGTCTCTCTGCCTCTCTCTCTGTCTCTCTCTGCTTCTCTTTGTCTCTCTGCCTCTCTCTGTCTCTCTCTGCTTCTCTTTGTCTCTCTGCCTCTCTCTCTGTCTCTCTCTGCTTCTCTTTGTCTCTCTGCCTCTCTCTCTGTCTCTCTCTGCTTCTCTTTGTCTCTCTGCCTCTCTCTCTGTCTCTCTCTGCTTCTCTTTGTCTCTCTGCCTCTCTCTCTGTCTCTCTCTGCTTCTCTTTGTCTCTCTGCCTCTCTCTGTCTCTCTCTGCTTCTCTTTGTCTCTCTGCCTCTCTCTGTCTCTCTGCTTCTCTTTGTCTCTCTGCCTCTCTCTGTCTCTCTCTGTTTCTCTTTGTCCCTCTGCCTCTCTCTCTGTCTCTCTCTGCTTCTCTTTGTCTCTCTGCCTCTCTCTGTCTCTCTCTGCTTCTCTTTGTCTCTCTGCCTCTCTCTGTCTCTCTCTGCTTCTCTTTGTCTCTCTGCCTCTCTCTCTGTCTCTCTCTCTGCTTCTCTTTGTCTCTCTGCCTCTCTCTCTGTCTCTCTCTGCTTCTCTTTGTCTCTCTGCCTCTCTCTGTCTCTCTCTGCTTCTCTTTGTCTCTCTGCCTCTCTCTCTGTCTCTCTCTGCTTCTCTTTGTCTCTCTGCCTCTCTCTCTGTCTCTCTCTGCTTCTCTTTGTCTCTCTGCCTCTCTCTCTGTCTCTCTCTGCTTCTCTTTGTCTCTCTGCCTCTCTCTGTCTCTCTCTGCTTCTCTTTGTCTCTCTGCCTCTCTCTGTCTCTCTCTGCTTCTCTTTGTCTCTCTGCCTCTCTCTCTGTCTCTCTCTGCTTCTCTTTGTCTCTCTGCCTCTCTCTCTGTCTCTCTCTGCTTCTCTTTGTCTCTCTGCCTCTCTCTCTGTCTCTCTCTGCTTCTCTTTGTCTCTCTGCCTCTCTCTCTGTCTCTCTCTGCTTCTCTTTGTCTCTCTGCCTCTCTCTCTGTCTCTCTCTGCTTCTCTTTGTCTCTCTGCCTCTCTCTCTGTCTCTCTCTGCTTCTCTTTGTCTCTCTGCCTCTCTCTCTGTCTCTCTCTGCTTCTCTTTGTCTCTCTGCCTCTCTCTGTCTCTCTCTGCTTCTCTTTGTCTCTCTGCCTCTCTCTCTGTCTCTCTCTGCTTCTCTTTGTCTCTCTGCCTCTCTCTCTGTCTCTCTCTGCTTCTCTTTGTCTCTCTGCCTCTCTCTCTGTCTCTCTCTGCTTCTCTTTGTCTCTCTGCCTCTCTCTCTGTCTCTCTCTGCTTCTCTTTGTCTCTCTGCCTCTCTCTCTGTCTCTCTCTGCTTCTCTTTGTCTCTCTGCCTCTCTCTGTCTCTCTCTGCTTCTCTTTGTCTCTCTGCCTCTCTCTGTCTCTCTCTGCTTCTCTTTGTCTCTCTGCCTCTCTCTCTGTCTCTCTCTGCTTCTCTTTGTCTCTCTGCCTCTCTCTGTCTCTCTCTGCTTCTCTTTGTCTCTCTGCCTCTCTCTGTCTCTCTCTGCTTCTCTTTGTCTCTCTGCCTCTCTCTGTCTCTCCGTTTCCCTGTCTCTCTATGTCTTTCCGTCTCCCTGTCTCTCTCTGTCTCTCTGTCTCCCTGCCTCTCTCTGTCTCTCCGTCTCCCTGTCTCTCTCTGTCTTTCCGTCTCCCTGTCTACTCTCTCTGTCTCTCTGTCTCCTTGCCTCTCTCTGTCTCTCCCTCTCTCCCTCAACATCAGTTGCTCTCTGTCTCCCTACATCTCCGTCTATGTCTCTCTTTCTCTCGAGTCAATGTTTGCATTCGGATATGGAGGCTGGATCTCCGGTGAAACCTAATCTCGTTATAACCGCCCGCCTCCTCGGCAGATTGAATTCTGTCAAAAGGGGAGCGTCTTCCTGTAAACCCAGGGGTGTGTACGACCCACACCACCAACCGTCCGACCTCCCTCGATACACAGAGTCTGAGCGTGCCGTGCGCTGGCGACGGGCGGGAATATCGACGTTGTCGCCCCGTGCAGGTGGTATGTAGCCACGCTGCCGGCGAGAACTCCGGGACGGAGATGTGCCAAACAAAATGACGATAATGCCCTCATTTTCGTTCTTAGTGCGATGTAAGACTGTAGTTGTCCACGGAAAAAAACATATCCGAACGTCACCGAAGGCTGTGTCACGAAAGGGTCGAATCGATCTCGATCGTTCGAAGAAATTTAAAATAAAACTAAAGCCGGGGTATATTTCCCAAGAAGTAAACTATCTAAAACATTCTTCACAACAATCTGATACCCTTTGAATAAATAAAACAAATCAAACAAGATTAAACTGACTGCGAAGATTTGAACCATTTTGAAAAAAAAAAATGGCAAAGAAAACTTGGACTTGATCGGTTCTTGAACCAATGGTTTTGGTTACCCTTTCGAGAAAAAAACCCACCTGAATCATGTTGCAAATAATTCCTTTACTATAAGAAAGGTTGTACCCAGAACTGCAAGTCATCAGCAATCCTTCACTCCATACTACACACAACTTTGGAATTCTCTCCCTGAGACTATCGTGGGCATCACCAGGCCCGAGAAATTCAGGCAGTCTTCGACCACATACCTTTTTTTCAGTTTGGTGTGAGACTCACTCTCGTCCCCAACCATCTCTGGAATTTCATTATATACAAACAAGGTGGAGATGGCTTCGTCTATCGCTGAGGAAGAACCTGATGATATTACCCCAAAAATATATTAGTTCATAATGGAGTTTGAAAATTTGCCCCTTTAAAGCGCTGTCACGTGACACATGGTGACGTAATAATAGCGTCATTGTGCGCGGCACTAATAGACCTCGGGGACAATGTTTTGACCAAGTTTGGTTAAGAACGGTCTTTCCAATTTTGCTAAACAACTGATTAGAATGCACCCGTGCTTTGTCTATGGGATTTGGGGCTGAAGAAGAAGAGGATGAAGAAGAAGAAGAAGAAGAAGAAGAAGAAGAAGAAGAAGAAGAAGAAGAAGAAGAAGAAGAAGAAGAAGAAGAAGAAGAAGATGAAGAAGAAGAAAAAATCTGAAGAAAAAAATATTTCCGTTGAGACGGAAAAGCCAAAAAGGGGACGTCCCAAGAACAGCTAGCGATGCACAGTGGAGAGTGAGACGAAGAGCTGACGTGAGGATGGAGGATTGTAAAACGACAAGGGAGGTGAGATCAAAGAAAAAGGTCAAGCAGTGGCCAATATATCAACATATGAAGGTCAAGGAGCGAAGGTCAAAAGTCGCCGAAAGAAAAGGATCATCACAAAAGTAGGAACAGCAGAAAGGTAGACTGAAGAAATTTGATAGTCAACCCCCCTGTATCTAGAAACCATAGAAGGGTCGACTGGTCCTAAGACTGTGTTGCACATTGACATAGTGGCAAAGGCTGGTTCGGGGTTAGTGTTTCGATCGATCGTCAAATGAATAAGGAAATTACAAGCAATGTTCGGTCATATCGTGAGACCAAATTGCAATGGGAAAAAGGTCAGAGAGTTAGAAAGGAAGAGAGAAAGAGGAATGAGAGGAGAGGTTTGATATCGCTCCGATTTATATCTGAGTTGAAAGAAGCTCACATGCCTAATCACTGTGGTACTGTCATGCCCTATAATAATTGTCTTCCCAAAAAGACCAGCGCCAAGCGAGGTCTGAGAGACGACCCGTCTAAACCCGTCCGGCGAGATAGCCTCGCCCCATCCCTCAGAGGTACCGAAGAGGCGAGACGAGCACAAGAGCATGGAATCAATCTTATAAGAGAGGGATTAGTGTCCTCAAGGCGTAGCGGGGAGTTTCACGTCAAAGTGATTGGGGGACGCAGAGCGCGCGGTAATTAAAACACGAGTGCTCGTCAAGGGATTGATGGAACGACTGGACTGGTCGATGTGGCTCGCAGAGATCAGATCAATGCGGAGAACTGAGGAAGGCACTGATGGAAGGCACTGATGAACCCAACTTCAGCCTGTTGATTAATACGATGCAGTGTGTGTATGTGTATCGGCTTTGTGGCGAGTCCGTTAATGAAAGGATACCCGGTACCGTGGTGTCTGCTGCCACCAAGCGTCCACGAGGTAGTCAGTGACCTCCCCGCCTGAGGACCGCATTGATCGCTGATCTCTGTACAACTGCGAGGCGCTTTCCCTGTTTGGAAGCAGCCACAGCCGCTGTATGCCAATGTGGTTGCCATTGTCTTGTGTACGACTTGAAGCCGTAGCCATGATATGCAATTGGGGCCCATATAAAAAAAATCCGTGGTCGATTTCACCAAACCCATCGTAACTTACGATCAATCACAAAGCGATGAGTGATGCACAGAAACCATAGTGTATCACAACTTAAAATGCATCGTAAGGCTTTGTGAAATCCACCCCGGGGGCTTATTGCGATACCGTCTATGATAGTGACGATGGCAGCCAAGAGTGTGTTGGAAGCGATAAACACCACTTAGCGCACATGTAACTCGCTAAACAGCATATAGATAGATATAAGACAATACACCAATATGTGACCCGGCACAGCATAATGAGGAATAACCCCACTTTTGAGATTTTGAGGTTTTCTAATGATGTGAAAGAGTGTACTATGAGCTTTCAAATGATATCAAAATATAATATCCTCTAATACTTAAAATTTCCGAAAATACACACACACACAAAATTGATTTGTAATCGAATTGTGAAGATACTTTAACTTCAGGCGTTGTTTACTCAAAAGGTGTTTTTGTGGGATATTCCTCATGTCGTTGTGCCGGGTCACATATAATATAATCATGGAATCGGGTTGCCAGCCAAGGAATCACTGGCATTGTGAGGTGAGCATGCACGGGATATTGAAATAAAAGTCCTAGATTGATATACAAAAAATGTTGCAAACTGCTTACTGACTAAAATTACCAAAATGCAAATCTTAAAATTTAGTGCGTTTCGATCCTAGCAGGACCTTACTCAAAGGCAGAGTGAGAAAGCCTTTGAGAAAGGTCTTGCTAGTATCGAAACGTCAGGCCCACTACATTTTAAGATAAATAAAAGTTCGATGCAATAAGCGTCAGTTAAACATGAGTGACGCGCGTCGAGGCAACACGGAGCCGCCGCCTCCCATCCCCCAAATTGGGAGCGGGACTGTGTGAGTGACCGAGCCGTACTGTCGTCCCCAGGAGACGGCGGGAAATCCACGGCGTGACCGGTCAGAACCAATCGAGGGCAGGGGAAGGCACAAGGAAGGGTTGGCGAAGGCTATAACCAAAAGGGAGAAAAAAAACTAGACTTGCCAGTTCACGAGTCTGATATTGACGCCACAAGTGGCCGTTGCAGCGAGCCGAGTGCACAGGTAATGCGACGGCACGCTATCATACCAATGAAAACTGATACGGGAGTTGCAACACCAAAAACCGCGGTGACACTGCCTCCTATGATATTATTTAATATAGGAAGGTTTGCGGTGACACCATGTATTAGGTCTCTTAAAGGAAGAGGTGTGGTTCTGAAAAGAACCCGAGTGGTAACTCGACGTTTCGACCAGTATGCTCTGGCCGTCAGGAGAATGACGGCCAGAGCATAGATATTATTTAATATAGGAAGGTTTGCGGTGACACCATGTATTAGGTCTCTTAAAGGAAGAGGTGTGGTTCTGAAAAGAACCTGAGTGGTAACTCGACGTTTCGACCAGTATGCTCTTGCCGTCAGGAGAATGACGGCCAGAGCATACGTCGAGTTGCCGTCAGCCACTCGAGTTCTTTTCAGAACCAAACCTCTTCCTTTAAGAGACCTGATACATGGTGTCACCGCAAACCTTCCTATATTGATCCATCCACCATGCAAAGCCTTAAGTCTTATTTATGATATTATTTGCAAACCACAACGCCAACAAAACATCGGTCACAACTGGTATTCGGCGGGGTAACGTTCAGAAAGATCAGAATGATCCAGTTCATTAAATTGACGTGGCGGGCCTGTCATCATCACAGTCATTGATGAAATGACCACCAGACTGGATTTCACCACGCAGAGAATGACAGAGAATGAGATACCCCAGCAACACGCCCACACACACATACTAATTGTTGCATCCCTAGGCCTGTTGCTGTCCCCATTGCTTTATTCTCATGTACTAGAAACGACTTAAGGTGATATACAAACATGTTGCAAACTGCTTACTGACTAAAATTACCAAAACGTAAATCTTAAAATTTAGTTTTTAGTCTCAACATCCAGGGGGTAATGACTAACACCATGCAGCTTTCTGATAATCCTTCTTTTGTGTTCAGTCCTTCACACTTCTCTCTTTGATCTTTCCCCCTCTTCTCACTAATCCCTACCCTACTCCTTGCCCTTCTCTTTGATCTTTCCTCCTCTTCTCACTAATCCCTACCCTACTCCTTGCCCTTCCCTTTGATCTCTCCCTAACAGCTTCACTTTTTGTCCTTTGTTTCTCATCCGTGTCCTATTCACTCTCCCCCCCCCTTCCTTCGTGTACATGTATCTGTTTTGTCCTTGTAACTCTGCCTTTGAGAAAGGTCCTGCTAGGATCGAAACGTCAGGCCCACTAAAATTTTAAAAATGCTCCCATTTCAACCACATTAAATTTCCTGGGTAGAAATTTGGACCGTATGACCGTATATACAACACTTCAATGTGCGACGGATACTTACCCCTCACAAATTTCCCGTTCTTTTTTATCATTTCCAAATAGGCCTACCAGTTTCGTGAATGTACCTTAACAAAATTGCCTGTGGAGACCTATTCAAGCTATTGGACATAGGGCTCCACAAGGCACTATAGATACCCATACATACACACACACACTCTTCCAAGCTTGCTGCAAATGGACAGGCACCAGCACCGGTATCTGTTTTGTATTCAGCGCGGTAAAGACAACACTTCTGTCGATTCAAAAGCGTTGCAAGTCCAGATTCTGTGCTTATGAGGTCCGCGGTGGGCAGTTGGTGATTGGGAAGGGGGGAGGAGGAAAAAAAAGGAGGCCGACTTCGACCCATAGACCCAGACCCCACCCCCTCCCAACCGCCCCCCCCCCCCAAAGATGACGAGGACCTGTTGACGCCAATCAATCTAAAAGGCACAGGATATTTCTCCTGAAACATAACTCTCGTCTTCGAATGGCGACACTCGAAGGATTGGAGGAAGGGGGTGAGGAGGGCAGAGGGAAGGGGAGGCAATCCCCAAAGATGAGGTTTTTTTGTGTGTCTCTCGGGCATGGCGAGGACATCCGATAAAAACCGAACATTAAAACAAACACATGGAAAAGAGGAATCTAGTCTGAGGATTTGGGGATGAAATGATAATGATAATGCATAAACCACATCCTGTAGACAACATCTATTCTTGGAGAGTCGGTCTCCCTCCCTGCCTCCCTGCCTGCCTCCTTCCCTCCCTGCCTGCCTCCCTGCCTCCCTCCCTGCCTCCCTCCCTGCCTCCCTCCCTCCCTGCCTCCCTCCCTGCCTCCCTCCCTCCCTCCCTGCCTGCCTCCCTGCCTGCCTCCCTCCCTCCCTCCCTGCCTCCCTGCCTCCCTCCCTCCCTGCCTCCCTGCCTCCCTCCCTGCCTCCCTCCCTCCCTCCCTGCCTGCCTCCCTGCCTGCCTCCCTCCCTGGCTCCCTGCCTCCCTCCCTGCCTCCCTGTCTCCCTCCCTGCCTCCCTGCCTCCCTGCCTCCCTCCCCGCCTGCCTCCCTGCCTCCCTCCCTGCCTCCCTGCCTCCCTGCCTCTCTCCCTGCCTGCCTCCCTGCCTGCCTGCCTGCCTCCCTCCCTCCCTGCCTCCCTCCCTGCCTCCCTCCCTCCCTCCCTGCCTCCTTCCCTCCCCCCCAAAAAAAAACTCCTCTTGAATTCCGAAGAAAGGTTATTACGTTCCCAAAACCGTGGCTGAGTGTCAAGGAGGCAAATGCTATTTCCTGTTTGCTGTTTACATGATGGATCTCAAGAGTCTCACAGGATACTAGACGAATCCCGTCGGAAAGAGAAGAAAGGAAGCGGCCGTTTCTTCTCGAAGAACCGTCGGCTAATGGAGGGAGGGGTAGAGATAGAAAGAGAGAGACATGGACAAGGGGATGAGAGACATAGAAAGATAGAAAGAGACAAAGACAAAGAGACAGATACACAGACAGATAGATGGATGGACAGAGAGATAGAGAGACAGAGACAGGGAGATAGATAGACATAGACAGGGAGGAATGGAAGGAGAAACAGACAGAGATATACATAGACAGATAATGTAAATAGAAAGACAGAGACAGAGGAATAGACAGACAGAGACAGAGAGGAAGAAATATACAGAGATACATACACAGATAGATAGAGAGACAGAGACAGAGAGGACGAAACAGTCACAGAGATACATAGACGGATGGGGAGAGAGACAGACACAGGGAGATAGAGAGACAGAGAGAAACATGGAGACACCAATAGAGAGACAGAGGGACAGAGACAGAAAGACATAGATACAGAAAGACATAGATACAGAAAGACATAGATACAGAAAGATATAGATACAGAAAGACATACAGACAGAAAGACATACAGACAGAAAGACATACAACTAGAAATATATATAGAGACAGACATGTACACAAAGAGACATAGACATACAGACAGAGACAGAATGAGACAGACAGACAGAGTGACATTGAGACAGAGATCGATTTGGATGGCGACATTAATTACCGACATCCGCCCTTCATACAGTCCTTGCCATATGGCTCCTCTCCGGGATTAAAGCCCACACAGTCCCATTAGGAGCCACGCTGGAGTGGCCGGCAATTCTCGGCCGGTTCGTTGGCCGTTCGCATATCGGTGAAGGGGACAGGGCCCACAAGGAAGGGGGTTTCTATCGGTCAAGTGAGGTCGAGTTACGTCGCCTTATATCGTCCGCACACTGCCCAAAGGAAACCATGTTGGTCGGATATTTTCTTCCCCCTTCCCGGCTCAAATATCAACTGGCTAAATGGCCTGTTCAGCCTATAACGTTTTGGATGGAGCTGCCAAACATCAGGAAAATCTTGCCCAACACTCAATATTGGCCTACACAAAATTGATTACATTTGACACAGTATAACGGTAACTTATAGAAAATTCGAAGGGCAAGATATTTCTATACTAGCAGGATGTCTCGATACTAGCAGGACCTTTCTCTGTCTTTAAGAGAGGTCCTGCTAGGATCGAAACGTCAGGGCCTCCTAAATTGTTGTGTTTTTTTTCTTTTGATCATTTTAGTCAGTAAGCAATTTTTTTTGGCGGAATTTTTTTGCATGTTACTCTCGTAACTTACCAACTTGATATCTGAAGGAATGTTATCATACAATACAACTTAAACAGCGTGGGTTCGTGCACCATGGCGACGATTAACAGCGAAAGGCGGTGTGGGATATATTTCTGAATTTCTGAGGACAGTGGCGCCATGGTCCAAATGAGACTGACCCTGATGTTCTTTTGGGACTCGACGAAGGTCGTGCATGATGGTCCACCTGACCCTGACGCCATGAAGGCACATTGCAATGCCGTGCGGGCGGATGCGCTTTGAGCATCAACCACTCCAATCAGTGGAGCGCGAGGTATGCGTGCTTCCTTTTCAAATGGTAGCGACCGGAATGTGCATGGGCCCGCCGCAACAATCATGTCGCCTATGACCCGAGCGGGAGGCAGACAGGGACAGAGAGAGACGGAGAGAGAGAGAGGGAGA